>JBAMJR010000199.1:267500-377500 GCA_038501785.1 Myoxocephalus aenaeus
TTAGAGATAGGGTAAGGAGATGAGTTTCCTCTGTAGGGCTCAGCCTTAGAGATAGGGTAAGGAGATGAGTTTCCTCTGTAGGGCTCAGCCTTAGAGATAGGGTAAGGAGATGAGTTTCCTCTGTAGGGCTCAGCCTTAGAGATAGGGTAAGGAGATGAGTTTCCTCTGTAGGACTCAGTCTTAGAGATAGAGTAAGGAGATGAGTTTCCTCTGTAGGGCTCAGCCTTAGAGATAGGGTAAGGAGATGAGTTTCCTCTGTAGGGCTCAGCCTTAGAGATAGGGTAAGGAGATGAGCTTCCTCTGTAGGGCTCAGCCTTAGAGATAGGGTAAGGAGATGAGTTTCCTCTGTAGGGCTCAGCCTTAGAGATAGAGTAAGGAGATGAGTTTCCTCTGTAGGGCTCAGCCTTAGAGATAGAGTAAGGAGATGAGTTTCCTCTGTAGGGCTCAGCCTTAGAGATAGAGTAAGGAGATGAGTTTCCTCTGTAGGGCTCAGCCTTAGAGATAGAGTAAGGAGATGAGTTTCCTCTGTAGGGCTCAGCCTTAGAGATAGAGTAAGGAGATGAGTTTCCTCTGTAGGGCTCAGCCTTAGAGATAGAGTAAGGAGATGAGCTTCCTCTGTAGGGCTCAGCCTTAGAGATAGGGTAAGGAGATGAGTTTCCTCTGTAGGGCTCAGCCTTAGAGATAGAGTAAGGAGATGAGTTTCCATAGGGCTCAGCCTTAGAGATAGAGTAAGGAGCTCGGACATCAGGAGGGAGCTTGGAGTCGAGTCGCTGCTCCTTCGTGTCTAAAGGAGTCAGCTGAGGTGTTCAGCATCTAGTCAGGATGCCTCCTGGACGCCTCCCATTAGAGGTTTTCCAGGCACGTCCAACTGGTAGGAGACCCTGAGGAAGACCGAGGACACGCTGGAGGGATTATATCTCCCGGCTGGCCTTGGAACGCCTCGGGATCCCCCAGGATGAGCTGGAAAGTGTTGCAGTGAGAGGAAGCCTGGGTCGGCCTGCTGAACCTGCTGCCACCGAGACCCGACCCCGGATAAGCGGCTGATAATGGATGGATGGATATATATATATATATATATATATATATATATATATACACATACAGGGCGGACTGGGGGGGAAAGTGGCCCGGGAGTTCCTGTCAGACCGGCCCACTCAATGCATCTCACGTATGGATCCGTCTGTGCCTCTGAGCCTCTTAGTCTGGCCATGTCAGGAGGCTACGTGATGACGTGACCCCGAAAACGAAACTTAAATGTACGTTTCAACTCTGCCGGAGTGCCGGTGTTCTGGATCTTGAAATCGCCAAAAAGCTCAGAAAACTTGCAAGCAACATCCAAACCATGAGTGTGAGTACAGATCACGAGCAGCAGTGTTGCATGCTGGGTGTGGAACCTTGAGTGTGAGTACAGATCGTGAGGAGTACTATAATATCAGTCAGTGATCATTGATATCATGTATTAGAGTACATTTAACGTGTTCTGTGAGCCATAGAATATAGTCATGGCCGGCGATGTCAGAGTGAGGGCCGGTTGATGATGGATATATATATATATATATATATATATACATATATATATATATATATGTGTGTAATATATATACACATATATATTTATATACACACATATGTGTGTATATATATAAATATAAATATATATATATATGTATGTGTGTAATATATATATATATATACATATACATATGTGTGTGTGTGTGTGTGTGTGTGTGTGTGTACATGGGTGACTATGGCTCAGTGGGGAGCAGGGTTGTCCTTCAATCAGAGGATCGGCGGTTCGATCCCTTGCTCCGCTAGCCCATGTCGATGTGTCCTTGAGCAAGACACTTTCTCTTCTTCTGGATAAACTATTGTCTCTTCAATGCACATTACTAACTCTACTTTCTTTTTCCATGGATTCATGGCTGCCTGGAACCGGTCCTGCCTCCTGCCATGGCCCTGCTGATGGAACCGGTCCTGCCTGCTGCCATGGCCCTGCTGATGGAACCAGCATCATTGGAGCCAGAGACACCAACAAACTTAACAAATTGGTGAAGAAGGGCGGCTCCATCATCTGCTGCAAACTGGAGTTTCTGGAACAGGTGGTGGAGAGGAGGACACTGAAGAAACTATTGTCCATATTGGAGAACCCGGACCACCCACCACCTACTGCAGGGTCTCATATATATATATATATATATATATATATATATATATATATATATATATATATATATTTTGTATATATATATTATAAATATACATAATATATATTATGTATATATATTATAAATATACATAATATATATTATATACATAATATATATTATTATGTATATATATACATATTATATATACATAATATAGATATTATATACATAATATAGATATAATATATTATGTATATATACATAACATATATATATACATAACATATATATATATATATAATATATATTATGTACATAATATACTGTATATATTATATATATTTATATGGTGGTCACATGAGGTCCGTTCCAGATGAACTAGTCCTGTGCTGAATTCATCACCGGCGATCGACGCGCAATGCATGCTGGGTAGATTTGTGTCCGACTGGGTAGATTTGTGTCCGACGCAATGCATGCTGGGTAGATTTGTGTCCGATGGGAAACGCCTGCTGTCCCACACCAGAGAGCTGATTGGCTCTTAGCTCTGACAGCAACACCACGTGTTGGAGAACATTCTGCCGTTGACAGAAAACTGTGGTCAAGTCGGACAGTTTTCATCTGACTTCAAAGAATAAACAGGAAGTCAGAAACGGTCACTTCCTGTTAGATCTGTAGGCTACTTGTAGTTTACAGACCGTGTTCTGATTTATTCATTCATGTTTATAAATATACATTAATATAAATGTGTGTAGCTGCATCCTTTGTTCTTTAATGTCTGCATGTGAAATACATGACTACTGGTTTAATATGAGTTATAGATAATATTTATTATGATCAACACACAAGATGTGTCTTCATATGAAACATGAGACTAAGAGTCAACAATCCAGCGTTAAGTATTGAACACATAAATAATAATGTTTACAACACGTGGTGTTGCTGTCAGATGTGGTGGTCACATGGGGCGATGCTCTGCTGGACTCTGAGGTAAATGGAGCCGTACTTGTGGAGCTCTTTTCTAGTCTTCTGACCACTCAAAGCTTTAACACTTCATGACATCATTCACACTCTGATGAGGAGCACCATGAAGGAGCCTCATCATTATCAACATTCATACACCGTAGAACAGCTACGGGAGACATGGAGGGTTTAGGGTCTTGCTCAAGGACACATCCACAAGGGCTAGCAGAACCGCCGATCCCCTGATTGAAGGACGACCCTGCTCACCAATCCTGGAGGCTCTGCAGGCTGCAGGCTCCCCGTTGGCTCCCTGATGGGACGACGGCGCCCCCCTGTGACCCTCCTGAGGAACCGTCCCATCAAACCTCTGAGTCCTGAATGAAGTCCTGAATGAAGCAGTCGTTTGAGAAGTAAAACCCTTGAAGCAGATCTGCTTCTGGCATTCGTGCTTCAGCCATTTTTAAATAACTGTATTTAACTTTTCATTTATCCAGGAGGGACATCTGTCATCTCTCTTCTTGGGGGATCGCAGCGCAGCAGACATCTTAAAATCATGAAACATTTCACGTAAAAGAGACGACAGAACCAACAAATGCTTCTGATGCGCCTCATCTTCACGGAGACCTGGATCCATGGCGGTCCGGAGACCTGGATCCATGGCGGTCCGGAGACCTGGATCCAAGGCGGTCCGGAGACCTGGATCCAAGGCGGTCCAGAGACCTGGATCCAAGGTGGTCCAGAGACCTGGATCCATGGCGGTCCGGAGACCTGGATCCATGGCGGCCCGGAGACCTGGATCCATGGCGGTCCAGAGACCTGGATTCAAGGCGGTCCAGAGACCTGGATCCAAGGCGGTCCAGAGACCTTGATCCAAGGCGGCCCGGAGACCTGGATCCATGGCGGTCCAGAGACCTGGATCCATGGCGGTCCGGAGACCTGGATCCAAGGCGGTCCGGAGACCTGGATCCAAGGTGGTCCGGAGACCTGGATCCAAGGTGGTCCGGAGACCTGGATCCATGGCGGTCCGGAGACCTGGATCCAAGGCGGTCTGGAGACCTGGATCCAAGGTGGTCCAGAGACCTGGATCCATGGCGGTCCGGAGACCTGGATCCAAGGCGGTCCGGAGACCTGGATCCAAGGTGGTCCAGAGACCTGGATCCAAGGCGGCCCGGAGACCTGGATCCATGGCGGTCCAGAGACCTGGATCCAAGGTGGTCCAGAGACCTGGATCCAAGGCGGCCCGGAGACCTGGATCCATGGCGGTCCAGAGACCTGGATCCATGGCGGTCCAGAGACCTGGATCCAAGGTGGTCCAGGATGGAGCTGCAGGACTGTTTCCATGACGCTGGTGTCACGATGCACAACGTCGAGGGGTTAAATGTGAAGCTCTTATCTGAGCAGTGAACTGTTTCTGCTGCTGGACATGAGAGGAGTGATGTGCTGCTGGACATGAGAGGAGTGATGTGTTGCTGGACATGAGAGGAGTGATGTGTTGCTGGACATGAGAGGAGTGATGTGTTGCTGGACATGAGAGGAGTGATGTGCTGCTGGACATGAGAGGAGTGATGTGTTGCTGGACATGAGAGGAGTGATGTGCTGCTGGACATGAGAGGAGTGATGTGTTGCTGGACATGAGAGGACTGGGGGAAACAAGTGGCCCAGGAGTTCCTGTCAGACCGGCCCACTCAATGCATCGCACGTATGGACCAATCAGTGGCTTACTTGTAAATATACCCATACACTTAACATTATTTTGGACGATTACAAAGAAATCACATCAATATGTTTTTTTAATAACATCTGGCTCCACCAGTTTGCCTGGATGGACACATGAAATAAAATGATACTGGCTATTGTAACACTCCAAGGTATAGTCTGCTAGATGAAGATGCTGACCTCTGGGCTAGTATCAGGTGATGTGTATCACTACAGAGCCTCAAGGGATGAACGTCAGCAGAGAAAGACCACACTATGAAGAAACTGGAATCAGAGGGGAGAATTAGTACCAACTATATTGTAGAACAGAACATACGATGGGGTGTGAGCATCAGGGGTATCAGTAGTGTGTGTGTGTGTGTGTGTGTGTGTGTGTGTAGGGGTGTTGAAGGTGCATAACAAAACAATAAGTTAAGTAACAGAACCTAAACTGACTCTGCCGGCCCAGCTGCATTATAGTCACATGGTAATAAAAACAATATCAGTAAACTCCTTTAAAGGATTTACGTGTTGGTGCCATGCTGTCCAATCACACTCAAAAACAACTTTTTCTGCGAGTGACGCAACTTCCCCTTGGTACCGGGCCGCACAGAAAGAATGGGAAAATAATAAATGGAAAAAGACGTTTTATTTTGAAGAATGACGGGATCCATCCGTCTGTGCCTCTGAGCCTCTTAGTCTGGACACATGTCAGGAGGCTACGTGATGACGTGACCCTGAAAACGAAACTTAAATGTACGTTTCAACTCTGCCAGAGTGCCGGTGTTCTGGATCCTGAAATCGCCAAAAAGCTCAGAAAACTAGCAAGCAACATCCAAACCATGAGTGTGAATAAAGATCACGATCAGTAGTATACATTTTAGTCAGTGATAAAAAAAATGTAACTATTAGAGTAGCTTTAACGTGTTCTGTGAAGCATAGAACGTAGTCGGGGCCGGCGATGGAGGTGGGCCGGCCCAACCCCGTCGGCCCACCGGGGATCCCCGGCGCCCCCCATGGCCAGTCCACCCCTGGCTGGAGGACAACTCACCATTTGCATAACCTTTCCTCATCAAGGTCTTCAGGTCATCCTTGAACACAATTGAAGTTGATTGCATACATTTCGTAGGAGGAGTTTGTTCATTTATAACTCCTAAAAACGATGAAAAAAAAAAGAATTGTCGGATTCACTGCGTCGCCCCCTAGTGTTTGAATACAATGGAAACGATAGGGGAAGTTAAAGGATGTGATGTGAACATATGCTACACATTTGGTGATGATAGGCCAAGTGTTGTGGAAGCCACGCCCCTTAGAGGTGCATTGGTCCATGTCTTCTAAACACAATGAGATATCAACAAGCTTTTGCTAACGTTTGATGACATTTATCCAATAATGACGCACAGCGAATATGGTATCAATCAGATGGAGCGTGTAGGAGGAGTTCGCAATAATGTGTTTTTCACAAAATTCTAAATGGCGGAAAATCGAAGAAGGCGGAGCTTAATGCTCTTTATTACTTCTTTTGTAGAGCAGACCCAACCGGACATGTGTGCCAAATTTCAAGTCAATCGGTCATCGGGGGCGATGGGTGTGTCCCAAAAAAAAACTCTAGGGGGCGCTATAGAGCAATTTCTTTATACACAAATGCAAGAGCCCGAAAATATCAAATGTTTCTCCAGTCCTGATATGCATGTACATTTTGGCCCCAAAGAGGCAATTAAATTGCATACAAATAAACATAAACATGACAGTTTCAATAGGGCCTTCGCTGGCCAGACGTTGTCGGGATTCGGACCATAAATATGACGATCTACATTGATATACATTGATCTACATTGATATACATTGCACTGTTGAAGCAGATGTTATCCATCCAATGGACCTGGAACATAACAGGTGAGGAGAGACGGTGGCGTGAGAAGTAACTCAGCCAAAAGGCTGTCAGAGACCTGGACAGCGTTCTGAAGCCGGTACGGGACCACGAGCTGTTTCTCCTGACCAGGATGTAAAGATGTTAAACGTTGTTGAATGTGCAGAAACATATTTAATGAACAGGGTAGACTAAGACAGGATTTTCACATTGCTGGAGACATTCAAGTCCACTTGATGGTGCTGTTGTTCAATAAGAGAAGGAGCATTGTGGGTAAAGCTGTCAGGTTTTTGTACAGCGTGTTGGTGTTTCCTGTCACTGTGGGCCTCACAGCACAGTAGTACACAGCAGAGTCTGTCACTGCAGCAGAGGAGATCTCCATCAGGATTCGGTCTTGATCCACTTCAATTTTCAGTCCAGTGATTATAGAACTTCCTACAGTCCCTGAAGCAGAGTGTGAGATGAGGAACTCTGGTGGTTTTCCTGGATGTTGTCGGTACCAGAAGAAATAATCACCACCAGCTCCTTGTTTGGAGTATTTGTAGGACAGAGTAACAGGGCTGTCTTCTAAACTGGACTCTTCTTTCTTGACTGGACTGAGTTCTTCACAGCTGACACCTAAAGGAAGAGAGAACTCCAAAGACTCAGTTAATGGATCACATTCAAATAACATTGGACTTTTATATACAGAATCTTACATACCTCTTAGAAAGCAAAATGGCAGTAGGGAAAGTAAATAATAGTCTAATGCCAGCATGTTGAATAAAGGTGATGCTGATGGTTTGTGTATTGAACTCTGTTGAATATAGAAGTCCCTCTCTTCTCTAGTTCAGGAACATCTTAGCTCCTCCCTGAGTCTCTCCGTCTCCTCTTAGATGTGTTTTCTCTTCTCTCAGTTCCTCTTCCTCCTGGTTAACAGACTGTAGCTGCATGTTGTACCAGCTGAAAGTATTTTTTCATTCTGGTGTTTTGGGCTTTATGACAGGAGTTATAAATAAGTAGCTGTGATGATGAATCATCTTTTAAGGGTTTTCAAAGACCAGAGAAACTACTTTATCTGAGTCTGTTATGACAACCATCTTGTAGAGATCATTTATAAAACATGTCCATGTTACAGTGATCTTTTAAAATCCCAGCATACGTTGTTGTGGTCTATCTAGACCCACACTATCCTGTTCTGTGGTCCATGGAGACCTTACTCTATCCTCTACTGATGACCTCTGTCCTGATTGAACTGCATACCACAGAAATTATTAATATAATGAGAGTAGTAGGCCAGATTAAAAAGTTACGACTATCCAAAATAACCGCAGCATATAATAATAATGAAAGCAGTAATTGTAACGGGTGGTGGAAGGACCCAAACACAATACAACATAAAGGAGAGCAGAGATTTATTCAGGCAGAACTCACAAGGGAAAGTTGTACTTTGTTGTCACTCAGTTGTAGAAACATTTGGAACACCAGCACTTTACATGCAATGAACCAGCTGCCATGATTACTGTCATTTAATGGCCTCAATAATCACATATTATCAGCAACACAATGTAGACTGAAGTTGTGTTTTAAACATAATTTGATCTAAAGACAACGTGTAAATATAAAATGAGAGGACCTATGATTGAACCCTGTGGAACACCACTAGAACTCACAGCCTTTAATAAAGTTGTGATACATAGAACAAGTGGATTTACATCGAACAATAATTACATTGACACATTGTTACATATGATCAGATATTAAATAATATGCTCAAACATATGAAGTGTTTGCTTTATTGAAATAGTTTCACATTTAATCAATTATAATTGTAAAAACAACTGATTTACAGACTTTAATTTCATTCATATTAGATGTCAGAGGACGTTAATTGACACTAGATTATGTTGAAGTATTGTTCATAATTAGAATAATACACCTCATTATCATCACTTCCCTGAATCAGTTTCTTCTTCAGTGCTTCATTTCTTGTTGTTTTCATCACTACAAAGAATCCAGACTGCATCATCACACACTACTGAAGGTACACAGAGTGAGACTCCCTCTAGTGGATGTGGTGCAGCATTGTGTTGTCTTTGCTCCAAAGGTTTTTGTACAGAGTGTTGGTGTTTCCTGTCACTGTGGGCTGCAGAGCACAGTAGTACACAGCAGAGTCTGACAGATGAAGCTTCTGGATCTTCAGAGGAACTGATCTTAAGGTGGAATCCAGTGTGGATGAAAATCTCTCCTCGTCCTCTGTTTTCCCCGGGCCGACCTTAAAGCGGCTCAGGATGAATTTGGGGCTGTTGTTTCCGTCCTGTTTGTACCAGAAGAGATAATGATTTGATGAACTGCTGTTGTATCGACAGCCAAGTGTCACTGCCTCTCCTTCAGTCGCTGCCACGTCTGCTTTTGGCTGCAGCACGCTGTCTGTTTGTGCTCTGCTTCCTGTAAAGCAGAAACAAACATATCACTGTGCCGTTACAGAACCATGTCAGTGTTGGATTGAAAGCAAGGACACAAAGTGTGTTCATACCAAGGCTCAGAGCAGCCAGCAGCACTGAGATGAACAGAGGCGTCATGTCTGCAGTGCTGAGTAACTGTGAGCTCCAGCAGCTCTACACAAGGCAGGGACCTCTGTGAAGAGTCTTCTTCACACTGAGATCTCTCTGGAGAGTCTTCTTCACACTGAGATCTCTCTGGAGAGTCTTCTTCAACACTGAGATCTCTCTGGAGAGTCTTCTTCACACTGAGATCTCTCTGGAGAGTCTTCTTCAACACTGAGATCTCTCTGGAGAGTCTTCTTCAACACTGAGATCTCTCTGGAGAGTCTTCTTCAACACTGAGATCTCTCTGGAGAGTCTTCTTCAACACTGAGATCTCTCTGTGGATTAGAAGGAGGAGCCTGATCACAGTGACAGCTCATTTACAGCCCTGTGTTATTCCTTTACTGATGACTCGACTCTCAACGCCTTTACTTCCACTCTCCTTTCCCACCAGAACCAATTGATGTCATGTTTCCTATCAGAAAGATTGAAAGTGAACTGAGAAGGAACATTTGAACAACACGTCACTTTTTATGTGCGTGGCTTGTATATCACTGCTCATAAATTCAACATTATTGGGCCTAGTGCCACCAAACTTGCAGTATACTGTATGTGCACATTGCATCCTGTAACATGCTCTGAAAATGTTATGCCATTTAAACACTAGGGGACGCTACAGTAATTTGGCTAATTTGGGCTTTTTTGTGATTTTCAGCCTTAGTATTATAACAAAATCCTCCTACAGAATTTATGCGATCGACTTCAAATTGGGGCCAGGATGGTTTTTAGACCTTTGTGATAAGTTATGAAAATGGTGAGTTTTCGGTCAACGGCCTTGACGTGGCGTGGACCCCATGACACACCCATTTTGTGGGGTTCGCTATGTTATAGAAAGATGTTGTAACTCCAAGGTACATCATCCAATCTGCCAAAAATGTCTCATTCGTGCTGCCGGTCCAGGACTGAGCACATTTACATGGAGAAATGTTCACCTTGTCATAGCTCCACCAACTGGCAAAAGGAAAAGACACGTTTTATACTTCGATGTATTACTCCTAGCCAGTTGATCAGATTAACCTCAAATTTGATATCTAGTGCCTTAATACATTGCTCATGCATCATCATGAATATTGGGAGTTTTCGTGAAACTTCACCACCGTATTGACGCATCATCGCCACGTGAAAGGAAGTTGATTGTTTAGTGGCTTGGGATGCTCAAAAACTCAAGCAACTTTACACATGTGAAAGATGATGGAAACAAATAATGAATGTGGGTTTTTGGGTTGGCCATAAAAATCGCCTCAGTAACCGATGAGCAACTGGGGGTTCAATGTCTTGCTCAAGGACACTTCGACATGCAAACTATGGGGCAACCAGGGATCGAACCGTGAAGCTTGTGACCATTCTCCCCATGAGCCACAGCCACAGACAAGGAGCTCATTGTGTTTCATGACCCAACCGGTTCAAAGAGGATTCAGTCATCAGTTTCCATGTATTTGCTGCCATGGTGTCTGGTGTTGAACCATCATAGAGGTGGTTTGGTGGATGTGGATCTGCTGCTCATGTGGCATGATCCACAGCAAATGTTCCATCTCTTCAAGCAGGTCTAAACCAGCAGGAGAAACTAGCTGATGTTCAACCAGTTCCAGTAACTTCTTAGCTCCTCCCTAAATGCAGCATTTAGTACTTCTGGAGGTACGAACTTTGTCTTTTTCTGGTGTTGACTTAATAACAGGAGTTACTAAAAGATAACAGTGAAAAATGAATTATCTTTTGAGGATCTTCAACACCAGAAAGACTTAATTCATATTCCATACAGGATTATAAATGATCAATAACATCTCCAGACTATGAGAAGTAAGCGTAACATCAACAGACACCTCAACAAGATATATGTGAGTTTACAGAATTATAGGAGGAGGTTGAGATCTCTGGTCTAGACTCACTAGGTTGTAGAAACATCTGGAACACCAGCACTTTATATGTAATAAACCAGCTAACGTGATTACTGTAATTTAATGGCCTTAATAATCACATATTATCAGCAACATAATGTAGACTGAAGTTGTGTTTTAAACAAAATTTGATCTAAAGACAACATGTAAATATAAAATGAGAGGACCTATGAGTGAACCCTGTGGAACACCACAAGAACTCACAGCCTTTAATAAAGTTGTGATGTTTCACGAGTGGATTTACATAGAACAGTAATTATATTGACAGATGGTTACATATGATCAGATATTAAATAATATGCACAAACATATGAATTGTTTGCATTATTGAAATAGTTTCACATTTAATCAATTCTAATTGTAAAAACAACTGATTTACAGACTTTAATTTAATTTCTATTAGATGTCAGAGGACTTTAATTGACACTCAATTATGTTGGAGTATTGTTCATATTTAGAATAAAACACCTCATTATCATCACTTATAATCAGTTTCTTCTTCAGTGCTTCATTTCTTGTTGTTTTCATCACTACAACAAATCCAGACTGTATCATCACATACTACTGAAGGTACACAGAGTGAGACTCCCTCTAGTGGATGTGGTGCAGTATTGTGTTGTCTTTGCTCCAAAGGTTTTTGTACAGAGTTGTGGTGTTTCCTGTCACTGTGGGCCTCAGAGCACAGTAGTACACAGCAGAGTCTGACAGCTGAAGCTTCTGGATCTTCAGAGGAACTGATCTTAAGGTGGAATCCAGTGTGGATGAAAATCTCTCCTCGAACTCTGGAGCTTTATATACTGTGTCTGAGAAACATTTCAGCATGTACTTTGGGAAATCATTGACTTCTTGTTTGTACCAGAACAAAGTGGGACTTGCTCTTGTCGTCTCAAAGGTACAGTGGAGTGTAACGGTCTGTCCTTCAGTAGCGATGACATCTCCTGTTGACTGGGCCACTCTGTCTTCTCCTTTACACTCTGAGGAAGAAGAGATGATCAATACAGATGATTGATTAAAGCAGAACTGTCAGTAGGTTAAAGAGTTCTTTAGCCAGACAGTCACACCCAGACATTTAGAATAGTCTGGTTCCACTGACTGCTGTCTGATGTCACATTGAACCACACAAGGAGTTATTTAGAAGGTACTAGATACCAACAGAAAGGAGCTTTTGCTTTTCTGTATGATGAACATTAAAAACACTCACAGCTGGTTTGTGGTGGAAAGTGTTGAGAGAGGAACATGTTGTTCTTTCTATCTTACCAGAGAACAGAGCAGCAAGAATGATCCACAGCCAATGTTCCATCTCTACAAGCAGGTTTAAAGCAGCAGCAGAAACTAGCTGATGTCCAACATGCAGTCTGACAGTTGTTCTCTTCACAGCAGCACTTCTTCTGGACTGAATGCTTGAACACGCTGCAGAAGTACTGCACCGCCTACTTGATAACGTCGCCCTCTAGAGGAGCTAAACGCTCATACAACATGTGGAAGAAAGGCTTGCAGCAGCTTGTCAGTGTCAGCTGGTGTTTTTGTACAGAGTGTTGGTGTTTCCTGTCACTGTGGGCCTCACAGCACAGTAGTACACAGCAGAGTCTGTCACTGCAGCAGAGGAGATCTGCATCAGGATTCGGTCTTGATCCACTTCAATCTTCAGTCCAGAGATCGGACTATTCATTATACTTCCTGTTCCTAAATGGGAGATGAGGAACTCTGGTGGTTTTCCTGGATATTGTCGGTACCAGTAAAACTCATCACCGCCAGCTGCTTGTTTGGAGTATTTGTAGGACAGAGTAACAGGGCTGTCTTCTAAACTGGACTCTTCTTTCTTGACTGCACTGAGGTCTTCACAGCTGAAACCTAAAGGAAGAGAGAACTCCAAAGACTCAGTTAATGGATCACATTCAAATAACATTGGACTTTTATATACAGAATCTTACATACCTCTTAGAAAGCAAAATGGCAGTAGGGAAAGTAAATAATAGTCTAATGCCAGCATGTTGAATAAAGGTGATGCTGATGGTTTGTGTATTGAACTCTGTTGAATATAGAAGTTCCTCTCTTCTCTAGTTCAGGAACATCTTAGCTCCTCCCTGAGTCTCTCCGTCTCCTCTTAGATGTGTTTTCTCTTCTCTCAGTTCCTCTTCCTCCTGGTTAATGTGGTTGAGGGGTTTCTGTGCCCCAATGAACCTGGAGCTGTGTGGTCATGAGCAATAGCTCCTGGCAGGGTCTCCCAAGGTACAGTGGTCTCAGTGGAGGGTCCAAGAGTGATTCACTGACCCTTTATGAATTGTCTAGGCTTGTCGCTCCACTCCCAGTAAAGGGGTACCGGGGACCCCTTCTGGAGCCAGACCTGGGAGGGCAGCTCCCCGGTGAGCATCTGGTGGCCTTGGTACATGGGGCACGGCCGGACACAGCCCAAGAATCTGAATTGATCCTCCGCCCTGTGGGCCCAACACTTACCAGGATAGGCATTGGGGTCAGGTGCAATGTGAGCTGGGAATCAGGCGAGGACCTCGGCCCTCCAACCACTGTCATCACAGACCAGCTCCAGAGACATGGAGTGTCTCTTCTCTGGCGGGGAAGGAACCGGAGCTTGTGCGGAAGATGGAGCGCTACCAACTAGATATAGTTGGGCTCACCTCCATGCAAAGCACTGGTTCTGGAACCAAACTCCTGGAGAGGGTCTTGACTCTCTCCTTCTCCGGAGTTTCTCAGAATAAGAGGCACTCGGCGGGTGTGGGGATACTCAAGAGGCCCTGGCTGAGCGCTGCTGTTTTGAAGCTTTCCCAAGGGTTTATGAGGCTTTCCTCTCTTCAACTGTGTGTCGCTGACAGGAAGTCTCTGGCTGTTGTTTGTGTTTATGCACTGAACAGCATGTCAGACTACTCTGCCTTCTTCCAGTCGCTGGGTGGTGTTCTGGAAAGGACATCGACTGGGAGACTTCAACTCTCATGTGGGTAACAATAAAGAAACCTGGAGGTGGGTAATTTGGAGGAATGGACGGCCACATGTGGACCCCAGTGGTACTTTGTTGTTGGACTTCTGTTCTGGTCCTGGATTGTCCGTAATAAACACCATGTTGGAACATAGGGCGGTCCATGAGGGTACATGGTGACAGAACCTCCTCAGCCAAAGTTCTATGATGGACTTTGTTGTCCTTTCATCAGATCTGTGTCTCTATGTTTTGAAAACTTGAGTGAAGAGAGGAGCAGAGCTGTCACTGATCACCACCTGGTGGTGAGTTGGATCAGATGGTGGATCCAAGCCGGTAGTGAGGGTGAACTGGGAACGTCTGACTGAGGCCCCTGTATTCAAGTATTCAAGTCCCACTTTCTAAAGAACTTCTCATGCTTCCAGGAGGAGGCTGGGGAAATGGAATCAGAGTGGGCCATGTTTGAAGCCTCTATTGTGGAAGTGGCTGCTATGATCTGTGGCAACAAGATGCTGGGCCTCTTGTGGTGGAAACCTAAGAACCCTCTGGTGGACACTTTTTGGGCTTGGCAGGCCCAGGTTATCTGGAATAGGCAGACTGTATCATCACATACTACTGAAGGTACACAGAGTGAGACTCCCTCTAGTGGATGTGGTGCAGTATTGTGTTGTCTTTGCTCCAAAGGTTTTTGTACAGAGTTGTGGTGTTTCCTGTCACTGTGGGCCTCAGAGCACAGTAGTACACAGCAGAGTCTGACAGATGAAGCTTCTGGATCTTCAGAGGAAATGATGTCTTGTTGATTGAAGCATCAAATCTGTCTTTGAGGAACTCTGGAGCTTTTTGTACTTTGTTAAATGAATTTTTCAGCATGTACTTTGGGAAATCATTGACTTCTTGTTTGTACCAGAACAAATAGGGAAATGTGTCAGTCGTCACAAAGGTACAGTGGAGTGTAACGGTCTGTCCTTCAGTAGCGATGACATCTCCTGTTGACTGGGCCACTCTGTCTTCTCCTTTACACTCTGAGGAAGAAGAGATGATCAATACAGATGATTGATTAAAGCAGAACTGTCAGTAGGTTAAAGAGTTCTTTAGCCAGACAGTCACACCCAGACATTTAGAATAGTCTGGTTCCACTGACTGCTGTCTGATGTCACATTGAACCACACAAGGAGTTATTTAGAAGGTACTAGATACCAACAGAGAGAAGCTTTTGCTTTTCTGTATGATGAACATTAAAAACACTCACAGCTGGTTTGTGGTGGAAAGTGTTGAGAGAGGAACATGTTGTTCTTTCTATCTTACCAGAGAACAGAGCAGCAAGAATGATCCACAGCCAATGTTCCATCTCTACAAGCAGGTTTAAAGCAGCAGCAGAAACTAGCTGATGTCCAACATGCAGTCTGACAGTTGTTCTCTTCACAGCAGCACTTCTTCTGGACTGAATGCTTGAACACGCTGCAGAAGTACTGCACCGCCTACTTGATAACGTCGCCCTCTAGAGGAGCTAAACGCTCATACAACATGTGGAAGAAAGGCTTCCAGCAGCTTGTCAGAGTCAGCTGGTGTTTTTGTACAGAGAGTTGGTGTTTCCTGTCACTGTGGGCCTCACAGCACAGTAGTACACAGCAGAGTCTGTCACTGCAGCAGAGGAGATCTGCAGATCCACACGATGCTTTTCTTCTGACAGTTCAGGAAAGAACCTTGTGTCCGATGTCAGAGATTCAGTTTTTTTTATAACGTTAAGCCCTGAGATTAACATGAGGAACTCTGGTGGTTTTCCTGGATGTTGTCGATACCAGAAGAAATAATCATTAGCAGATGCTTGTTTGGAGTATTTGTAGGACAGAGTAACAGGGCTGTCTTCTAAACTGGACTCTTCTTTCTTGACTGCACTGAGGTCTTCACAGCTGACACCTAAAGGAAGAGAGAACTCCAAAGACTCAGTTAATGGATCACATTCAAATAACATTGGTCTTTATATACAGAATCGTACATACCTCTTAGAAAGCAAAATGGCAGTAGGGAAAGTAAATAATAGTCTAATGCCAGCATGTTGAATAAAGGTGATGCTGATGGTTTGTGTATTGAACTCTGTTGAATATAGAAGTTCCTCTCTTCTCTAGTTCAGGAACATCTTAGCTCCTCCCTGAGTCTCTCTGTCTCCTCTTAGATGTGTTTCCTCTTCTCTCAGTTCCTCTTCCTCCTGGTTAATGTGGTTGAGGGGTTTCTGTGCCCCAATGAACCTGGAGCTGTGTGGTCATGAGCAGTAGCTCCTGGCAGGGTCTCCCAAGGTACAGTGGTCTCAGTGGAGGGTCCAAGAGCGATTCACTGACCCTTTATGAATTGTCTAGGCTTGTCTCTTCTCTCCCAGTAAAGGGGTACCGGGGACCCCTTCTGGAGCCAGACCTGGGAGGGCAGCTCCCCGGTGAGCATCTGGTGGCCTTGGTACATGGGGCACGGCCGGGCACAGCCCAAGAATCTGAATTGATCCTCCGCCCTGTGGGCCCAACACTTACCAGGATAGGCTTTGGGGTCAGGTGCAATGTGAGCTGGGCAGCAGGCGAGGACCTCGGCCCTCCAACCACTGTCATCACAGACCAGCTCCAGAGACATGGAGTGTCTCTTCTCTGGCGGGGAAGGAACCGGAGCTTGTGCGGAAGATGGAGCGCTACCAACTAGATATAGTTGGTTTCACCTCCATGCAAAGCACTGGTTCTGGAACCAAACTCCTGGAGAGGGTCTTGACTCTCTCCTTCTCCGGAGTTTCCCAGAATAAGAGGCACTCGGCGGGTGTGGGGATACTCAAGAGGCCCCGGCTGAGCGCTGCTGTTTTGAAGCTTTCCCAAGGGTTTATGAGGCTTTCCTCTCTTCAACTGTGTGTCGCTGACAGGAAGTCTCTGGCTGTTGTTCGTGTTTATGCACTGAACAGCATGTCAGACTACTCTGCCTTCTTCCAGTCGCTGGGTGGTGTTCTGGAAAGGACATCGACTGGGAGACTTCAACTCTCATGTGGGTATTAATAAAGAAACCTGGAGGTGGGTAATTTGGAGGAATGGACGGCCACATGTGGACCCCAGTGGTACTTTGTTGTTGGACTTCTGTTCTAGTCTTGGATTGTCCGTAATAAACACCATGTTGGAACATAGGGCGGTCCATGAGGGTACATGGTAACAGAACCTCCTCGGCCAAAGTTCTATGATGGACTTTGTGGTCCTTTCATCAGATCTGTGTCTCTATGTCTTGAAAACTTGAGTGAAGAGAGGAGCAGAGCTGTCACTGATCACCACCTGGTGGTGAGTTGGATCAGATGGTGGATTCAAGCCGGTAGTGAGGGTGAACTGGGAACGTCTGACTGAGGCCCCTGTATTCAAGTATTCAAGTCCCACTTTCTAAAGAACTTCTTGTGCTTCCCGGAGGAGGCTGGGGAAATGGAATCAGAGTGGGCCATGTTTGAAGCCTCTATTGTGGAAGTGGCTGCTATGATCTGTGGCAACAAGGAGCTGGGCCTCTTGTGGTGGAAACCTAAGAACCCTCTGGTGGACACTTTTTGGGCTTGGCAGGCCCAGGTTATCTGGAATAGGCAGACTGTATCATCAAACACTACTGAAGGTACACAGAGTGAGACTCCCTCTAGTGGATGTGGTGCAGTATTGTGTTGTCTTTGCTCCAAAGGTTTTTGTACAGAGTTGTGGTGTTTCCTGTCACTGTGGGCCTCAGAGCACAGTAGTACACAGCAGAGTCTGTCACTGCAGCAGAGGAGATCTCCAGATGGACTTGATTTCTCTCCTCATTCAGCTTAGCAGTCAGTCGAGGGTTTGGAGGTTTTGCTTTCACCACTGAAGGCTGTGTTGTATCAGTGATCAGGAGAAGGAACTGAGGAGCTGATCCAGGATCCTGTCGATACCACTGGAGGTTATCGGCTTTAACTGAATAGTTACAGGACAGAGTGACACTAGAGCCCTGTGATGACAACACTTCAGCACTGCTGGCAGTGATATCTTTTTCCACGGTGTTACCTAGTGAGGAGGACCACATGGTATATTTAGAGTTCTGGTCCAAAGTGACAGATGCTTCATTTGAACTCCATCACTCTATGACAATGTTTTAGTGAAACAAATGATGCTGTCAACAAGTTATTAATCACTTATTACTGATGAAGTGATGAGATTTGTATCTGTGAAATGTTAAATTCTGAAGTTATCTTTCAGGTTTTATGGTCAAAAACATACGCACCTATGAGAGTTGAAAAGAACAGAACTGCAGCAAGTTTTTCCATGTTTACAGAGTTGGAATGTTGTAACTGAGGGTTCAGGATGAACACGTTTGGTGAGTTGTGTTTTGGCTGATGTTCACAGCTGGAATAAAACAGTTCTGTCATGAAGCACCTCTGCAGTCAGTAGGAGGAGACTCGTGTCACATTACTGTCATTTCTGTAGTTCTTCATGACAACTGAGTCTCAGGAGTGAAAAGAATCCAGACTGTATCATCACACACTACTGAAGGTACACAGAGTGAGACTCCCTCTAGTGGATGTGGTGCAGTATTGTGTTGTCTTTGCTCCAAAGGTTTTTGTACAGAGTTGTGGTGTTTCCTGTCACTGTGGGCTGCAGAGCACAGTAGTACACAGCAGAGTCTGACAGATGAAGCTTCTGGATCTTCAGAGGAACTGATCTTAAGGTGGAATCCAGTGTGGATGAAAATCTCTCCTCGTCCTCTGTTTTCCCCGGGCCGACCTTAAAGCGGCTCAGGATGAATTTGGGGCTGTTGTTTCCGTCCTGTTTGTACCAGAAGAGATAATGATTTGATGAACTGCTGTTGTATCGACAGCCAAGTGTCACTGCCTCTCCTTCAGTCGCTGCCACGTCTGCTTTTGGCTGCAGCACGCTGTCTGTTTGTGCTCTGCTTCCTGTAAAGCAGAAACAAACATATCACTGTGCCGTTACAGAACCATGTCAGTGTTGGATTGAAAGCAAGGACACAAAGTGTGTTCATACCAAGGCTCAGAGCAGCCAGCAGCACTGAGATGAACAGAGGCGTCATGTCTGCAGTGCTGAGTAACTGTGAGCTCCAGCAGCTCTACACCTCTGTGAAGAGTCTTCTTCACACTGAGATCTCTCTGAAGAGTCTTCTTCACACTGAGATCTCTCTGAAGAGTCTTCTTCACACTGAGATCTCTCTGAAGAGTCTTCTTCAACACTGAGATCTCTCTGAAGAGTCTTCTTCAACACTGAGATCTCTCTGAAGAGTCTTCTTCACACTGAGATCTCTCTGAAGAGTATTCTTCACACTGAGATCTCTCTGAAGAGTATTCTTCACACAGATCTCTCTGAAGAGTCTTCTTCAACACTGAGATCGCTCTGAAGAGTCTTCTTCAACACTGAGAGCTCTCTGTGGATTAGAAGGAGGAGCCTGATCACAGTGACAGCTCATTTACAGCCCTGTGTTATTCCTTTACTGATGACTCGACTCTCAACGCCTTTACTTCCACTCTCCTTTCCCACCAGAACCAATTGATGTCATGTTTCCTATCAGAAAGATTGAAAGTGAACTCAGTTGTAGAAACATCTGGAACACCAGCACTTTACATGTAATAAACCAGCTAACATGATTACTGTAATTTAATGGCCTCTATGATCACATATTATCAGCAACATAATGTAGACTGAAGTTGTGTTTTAAACATAATTTGATCTAAAGACAACGTGTAAATATAAAATGAGAGGACCTATGATTGAACCCTGTGGAACACCACAAGAACTCACAGCCTTTAATAAAGTTGTGATGTTTCATGAGTGGATTTACATATAACAGTAATTACATTGACACATGAGGTCCGTCTTGGTGAAGAGGGAGCTGAGCCGGAAGGCGAAGCTCTCCATTTACTGGTCGGTCTACGTTCCAACCCTCACCTATGGTCACGAACTCTGGGTCGTGACCGAAAGAACGAGGTCTCGGATACAAGCGGCCGAAATGAGCTTCCTCCGTAGGGTGGCCGGGCTCAGCCTTAGAGATAGGGTAAGGAGATGAGTTTCCTCTGTAGGGCTCAGCCTTAGAGATAGAGTAAGGAGATGAGCTTCCTCTGTAGGGCTCAGCCTTAGAGATAGGGTAAGGAGCTCGGACATCAGGAGGAGCTTGGAGTCGAGTCGCTGCTCCTTCGTGTCGAAAGGAGTCAGCTGAGGTGGTTCGGGCATCTAGTCAGGATGCCTCCTGGACGCCTCCCATTAGAGGTTTTCCAGGCACGTCCAACTGGTAGGAGACCCCGGGGAAGACCGAGGACACGCTGGAGGGATTATATCTCCCGGCTGGCCTTGGAACGCCTCGGGGTCCCCCAGGATGAGCTGGAAAGTGTTGCGGGTGAGAGGGAAGCCTGGGTCGGCCTGCTGGACCTGCTGCCACCGCGACCCGACCCCGGATAAGCGGTCGAAAATGGATGGGATGGATGGACATTGACACATTGTTGCATATGATCAGATATTAAATAATATGCACAAACATATGAATTGTTTGCATTATTGAAATAGTTTCACATTTAATCAATTCTAATTGTAAAAACAACTGATTTACAGACTTTAATTTAATTTCTATTAGATGTCAGAGGACTTTAATTGACACTCGATTATGTTGAAGTATTGTTCATATTTAGAATAATACACCTCATTATCATCACTTCCCTGAATCAGCTTCTTCTTCAGTGCTTCATGTTTTCATCATCACTACAAAGAATCCAGACTGTATCATCACATACCACTGAAGGTACACAGAGTGAGACTCCCTCTAGTGGATGTGGTGCAGTATTGTGTTGTCTTTGCTCCAAAGGTTTTTGTACTGAGTTGTGGTGTTTCCTGTCACTGTGGGCCTCAGAGCACAGTAGTACACAGCAGAGTCTGTCACTGCAGCAGAGGAGATCTCCAGATGAACACGTTTCTCTTCTTTGTTAATGTGAGCTGAGAAATCAGAAGCAGTTTTATGAATGGATCCGTCCTCTGTGATGTAGAGCAGGAACTCTGGTCTGGACCTCTGGTTCTGTTGGTACCACTGGATATTGTAGACAGCACCCTCATATGTACAGGTCAGGTTGATGCTTCTGCCCTCTGCAACATGCTCTTCACTACGTTCTGGCTTTATGCTGTCCATGGAACCCAGAGCTGCAAAATGAATGTTATTCCTGTCAGTTAGTCTGCAAGAGATTCTCACATCCAGAGACTCAACAGAGCTTCTTGACTTTACTTTACACAGAGACACCTTTAGTCATGATGGATCTGGTTAATGCTGCAGGTTACTGTGACCTCTGTTCTAACACTCACCTATACAGTGAAAGAAAGGTAAAAAGAAGTAAAGCATCATGTCTTTGGAGTTGTTGAAGCCAAGCAGACAGCAGAAGAGCAAAGTAAAGAGTCTCTCTGCTGCACAGCCCTTCTGCTCAACATCAAGCTCCTGAGATCTTAGTTCCTCAAACATTTCTGCTCTGGAGACAGAAGTATTCTCATTGGGTGAGTTAAATGTCAGTGGGCGTGGCCAGAGAATCAGCCCTAGCTGGTGTTGAACCATCACTGCTGCTCCTTCATGTTGGAAAAGGCCAGCTGAGGTGGTTCATCATCTGATCAGGATCCTCCTGGGTGTGTCCCTGTAGTCTCTGGTAGGAGACATCTGGGCAGACCTAGAACTCTCTGGAGAGATTATATATCTTTAGTCTGAGAACACCTGGGCTCATCAGGTTGATCTGGAACATGTTTCTTGGCCAGGTCGAGGGGCAGCAGCCCCTCGACCTGGCTCTGGATAAGAAGATGAGAACAGATGGATGGACCATTGAAGTCCCTGAAAGGATTCATCCAGAAGACCTGTGCTTCTGGAAAACTGATGATCTACATGCTGCAATGTTGCGTCATGAATTCTGTCCACATTGAATCATGTTATTTTACTTTAGGTGAAGTGATAACATGTCAGCATTATTTACTGCAATTTAATAATAACTGGGGAACAGTCAACTTACACACAAGCACATCATGTGTCAATAAAAGTAATTCTGGTTCATGCTTTCTAGTAATCGTGGCGACTGTGGCTCAGTGGTGAGCAGGGTCGTCCTTCAATCAGAGCATCGGCGGTTCAATCCCCGGCTCTGCTAGCCCATGCCGATGTGTCCTTGAGCAAGACACTTAACCCTAAATTGTTCCTGTAGCTGCGTCTACGGCGTATGAATGGTTGATAATCTGATGTGGCACCTTGCATGGTAGCTCCTCCCATCAGTGTTTGAATGGGTGAATGATGTCATGTAGTGTTAAAGCGCTTTGAGTGGTCGGAAGACTAGAAAAGATCTCTACAAGTACGGGACCATTTAAAATGTCTCTGGATCAAACCGCTTCACCTTCAAGGACTAAACAGCAGAGAAGACTTCTGGTGTTGGTTGAACAGTAGTTGTGTTATGAACTCTAGTTCATATCAATCTTTAGAGAATAATAAGCACATGTTGATCTTTCTATCTTACCAGAGAACAGAGCAGCAAGAATGATCCACAGCAAATGTTCCATCTCTTCTAGCAGGTTTAAACCAGCAGGAGAAACTAGCTGATGTTCAACCAGTTCCAGTAACTTCTTAGCTCCTCCCTAAATGCAGCATTTAGTACTTCTGGAGGTACGAACTTTGTTTTTTTCTGGTGTTGACTTAATAACGTTGTGTTTTAAACATAATTTGATCTAAAGACAACGTGTAAATATAAAAGGAGAGGACCTATGATTGAACCCTGTGGAACACCACAAGAACTCACTGCCTTTAATAAAGTTGTGATGTTTCATGAGTGGATTTACATTTAACAGTAATTATATTATTAGATGTCAGAGGACTTTAATTGACACTCAATTATGTTGAAGTATTGTTCATATTTATAATAAGCCACAACACCTCCTTATCATCAATTCCCTGAATCAGTTTCTTCTTCAGTGCTTCATTTCATGTTGTTTTCATCACTACAAATAATCCAGACTGTGGCCCAATCCCAATCACCACCCTTAAGCACTCACGGACTTTGAGGTTCCTGTGAAGTCCTCGAGGGTTTAGTTCTGTCTCATTGTCACATCGTAGAGTGCTTGAGTCTCTCAGACATTTTGACCCTTTATGATCCCTTTCCGTAAGTCAGCAGTAGATGCTGACTCTGCCTAAGGGAATTACCCACAGTTCATAGCAATGTGACGTTAAACACACAGTTCTCAATGGAAGCATGAAGACGTGAAAAAGAAGAAGAAAGGTAAACAAAGAGGCACGTGATAAAATACCTTTACACTACAGGATTACGGATTAAAGATGGAACATGAAAATACATGAAATCAGAGGAATGCAAGCAGAAATTATATATATAATATTTATTTAGATTCATCAAACATTTCGTTTTGACAAAACGAGTAAATAGATAATTTAAAATGACTTCTCATCTCGTGAGGAAGACGTTCAAATCAGAGAATAAAAAGTATAAAATAAATACACAATTTTACACAATGTTTTTATGTAGTCACATGATATGTTGCAGAAAAGTGCTGTCATTCATATTCACACAAGTTCAAGCCCTCACAGCCTCTCACACTCAGCCACTTAGCAGCTGACGTCAGTGAGTCCCTGAGGGTTCAGGGTTTGAGGGTTTAGGGTGGAGATTGGAATTGGGCCACTATCATCACACACTATGAAGTTAAACAGAGTGAGACTCCCTCTAGTGGATGTGGTGCAGTATTGTGTTGTCTTTGCTCCAAAGGTTTTTGTACAGAGTTGTGGTGTTTCCTGTCACTGTGGGCCTCAGAGCACAGTAGTACACAGCAGAGTCTGTCACTGCAGCAGAGGAGATCTCCAGATGAACACGTTTCTCTTCTTTGTTAATGTGAGCTGAGAAATCAGAAGCAGTTTTATGAATGGATCCGTCCTCTGTGATGTAGAGCAGGAACTCTGGTCTGGACCTCTGGTTCTGTTGGTACCACTGGATATTGTAGACAGCACCCTCATATGTACAGGTCAGGTTGATGCTTCTGCCCTCTGCAACATGCTCTTCACTACGTTCTGGCTTTATGCTGTCCATGGAACCCAGAGCTGCAAAATGAATGTTATTCCTGTCAGTTAGTCTGCAAGAGATTCTCACATCCAGAGACTCAACAGAGCTTCTTGACTTTACTTTACACAGAGACACCTTTAGTCATGATGGATCTGGTTAATGCTGCAGGTTACTGTGACCTCTGTTCTAACACTCACCTATACAGTGAAAGAAAGGTAAAAAGAAGTAAAGCATCATGTCTTTGGAGTTGTTGAAGCCAAGCGGACAGCAGAAGAGCAAAGTAAAGAGTCTCTCTGCTGCACAGCCCTTCTGCTCAACATCAAGCTCCTGAGATCTTAGTTCCTCAAACATTTCTGCTCTGGAGACAGAAGTATTCTCATTGGGTGAGTTAAATGTCAGTGGGCGTGGCCAGAGAATCAGCCCTAGCTGGTGTTGAACCATCACTGCTGCTCCTTCATGTTGGAAAAGGCCAGCTGAGGTGGTTCATCATCTGATCAGGATCCTCCTGGGTGTGTCCCTGTAGTCTCTGGTAGGAGACATCTGGGCAGACCTAGAACTCTCTGGAGAGATTATATATCTTTAGTCTGAGAACACCTGGGCTCATCAGGTTGATCTGGAACATGTTTCTTGGCCAGGTCGAGGGGCAGCAGCCCCTCGACCTGGCTCTGGATAAGAAGATGAGAACAGATGGATGGACCATTGAAGTCCCTGAAAGGATTCATCCAGAAGACCTGTGCTTCTGGAAAACTGATGATCTACATGCTGCAATGTTGCGTCATGAATTCTGTCCACATTGAATCATGTTATTTTACTTTAGGTGAAGTGATAACATGTCAGCATTATTTACTGCAATTTAATAATAACTGGGGAACAGTCAACTTACACACAAGCACATCATGTGTCAATAAAAGTAATTCTGGTTCATGCTTTCTAGTAATCGTGGCGACTGTGGCTCAGTGGTGAGCAGGGTCGTCCTTCAATCAGAGCATCGGCGGTTCAATCCCCGGCTCTGCTAGCCCATGCCGATGTGTCCTTGAGCAAGACACTTAACCCTAAATTGTTCCTGTAGCTGCGTCTACGGCGTATGAATGGTTGATAATCTGATGTGGCACCTTGCATGGTAGCTCCTCCCATCAGTGTTTGAATGGGTGAATGATGTCATGTAGTGTTAAAGCGCTTTGAGTGGTCGGAAGACTAGAAAAGATCTCTACAAGTACGGGACCATTTAAAATGTCTCTGGATCAAACCGCTTCACCTTCAAGGACTAAACAGCAGAGAAGACTTCTGGTGTTGGTTGAACAGTAGTTGTGTTATGAACTCTAGTTCATATCAATCTTTAGAGAATAATAAGCACATGTTGATCTTTCTATCTTACCAGAGAACAGAGCAGCAAGAATGATCCACAGCAAATGTTCCATCTCTTCTAGCAGGTTTAAACCAGCAGGAGAAACTAGCTGATGTTCAACCAGTTCCAGTAACTTCTTAGCTCCTCCCTAAATGCAGCATTTAGTACTTCTGGAGGTACGAACTTTGTTTTTTTCTGGTGTTGACTTAATAACGTTGTGTTTTAAACATAATTTGATCTAAAGACAACGTGTAAATATAAAAGGAGAGGACCTATGATTGAACCCTGTGGAACACCACAAGAACTCACTGCCTTTAATAAAGTTGTGATGTTTCATGAGTGGATTTACATTTAACAGTAATTATATTATTAGATGTCAGAGGACTTTAATTGACACTCAATTATGTTGAAGTATTGTTCATATTTATAATAAGCCACAACACCTCCTTATCATCAATTCCCTGAATCAGTTTCTTCTTCAGTGCTTCATTTCATGTTGTTTTCATCACTACAAATAATCCAGACTGTGGCCCAATCCCAATCACCACCCTTAAGCACTCACGGACTTTGAGGTTCCTGTGAAGTCCTCGAGGGTTTAGTTCTGTCCCATTGTCACATCGTAGAGTGCTTGAGTCTCTCAGACATTTTGACCCTTTATGATCCCTTTCCGTAAGTCAGCAGTAGATGCTGACTCTGCCTAAGGGAATTACCCACAGTTCATAGCAATGTGACGTTAAACACACAGTTCTCAATGGAAGCATGAAGACGTGAAAAAGAAGAAGAAAGGTAAACAAAGAGGCACGTGATAAAATACCTTTACACTACAGGATTACGGATTAAAGATGGAACATGAAAATACATGAAATCAGAGGAATGCAAGCAGAAATTATATATATAATATTTATTTAGATTCATCAAACATTTCGTTTTGACAAAACGAGTAAATAGATAATTTAAAATGACTTCTCATCTCGTGAGGAAGACGTTCAAATCAGAGAATAAAAAGTATAAAATAAATACACAATTTTACACAATGTTTTTATGTAGTCACATGATATGTTGCAGAAAAGTGCTGTCATTCATATTCACACCATCAAGCCCTCACAGCCTCTCACACTCAACCACTTAGCAGCTGACGTCAGTGAGTCCCTGAGGGTTCAGGGTTTGAGGGTTTAGGGTGGAGATTGGAATTGGGCCACTATCATCACACACTATGAAGTTAAACAGAGTGAGACTCCCTCTAGTGGATGTGGTGCAGTATTGTGTTGTCTTTGCTCCAAAGGTTTTTGTACAGAGTTGTGGTGTTTCCTGTCACTGTGGGCCTCAGAGCACAGTAGTACACAGCAGAGTCTGTCACTGCAGCAGAGGAGATCTCCATCAGGATTCGGTTTTGATCCACTTCAATCTTCAGTCCAGAGATCGGACTATTCAATAATCCTCCTGTTCCTAAATGGGAGATGAGGAACTCTGGTGGTTTTCCTGGATGTTGTCGGTACCAGAAGAAATAATCACTACCAGTTGCTTGTTTGGAGTATTTGTAGGACAGAGTAACAGGGCTGTCTTCTAAACTGGACTCTTCTTTCTTGACTGGACTGAGTTCTTCACAGCTGACAACTAAAGGAAGAGAGAACTCCAAAGACTCAGTTAATGGTTCACATTCAAATAACATTGGACTTTTATATACAGAATCGTACATACCTCTTAGAAAGCAAAATGGCAGTAGGGAAAGTAAATAATAGTCTAATGCCAGCATGTTGAATAAAGGTGATGCTGATGGTTTGTGTATTGAACTCTGTTGAATATAGAAGTTCCTCTCTTCTCTAGTTCAGGAACATCTTAGCTCCTCCCTGAGTCTCTCTGTCTCCTCTTAGATGTGTTTCCTCTTCTCTCAGTTCCTCTTCCTCCTGGTTAATGTGGTTGAGGGGTTTCTGTGCCCCAATGAACCTGGAGCTGTGTGGTCATGAGCAATAGCTCCTGGCAGGGTCTCCCAAGGTACAGTGGTCTCAGTGGAGGGTCCAAGAGTGATTCACTGACCCTTTATGAATTGTCTAGGCTTGTCTCTCCTCTCCCAGTAAAGGGGTACCGGGGACCCCTTCTGGAGCCAGAGCTGGGAGGGCAGCTCCCCGGTGAGCATCTGGTGGCCTTGGTACATGGGGCACGGCTGGGCACAGCCCAAGAATCTGAATTGATCCTCCGCCCTGTGGGCCCAACACTGACCAGGATATGCATTGAGGTCAGGTGCAATGTGAGCTGGGCAGCAGGCGAGGACCTCGGCCCTCCAACCACTGTCATCACAGACCAGCTCCAGAGACATGGAGTGTCTCTTCTCTGGCGGGGAAGGAACCGGAGCTTGTGCGGAAGATGGAGTGCTATCAACTAGATATAGTTGGGATCATCTCCGAGCAAAGCACTGGTTCTGGAACCAAACTCCTGGAGAGGGTCTTGACTCTCTCCTTCTCCGTAGTTTCCCAGAATAAGAGGCACTCGGCAGGTGTGGGGATACTCAAGAGGCCACATGTGTCTTGGATTGTCCGTAATAAACACCATGTTGGAACATAGGGCGGTCCATGAGGGTACATGGTAACAGAACCTCCTCGGCCAAAGTTCTATGATGGACTTTGTGGTCCTTTCATCAGATCTGTGTCTCTATGTCTTGAAAACTTGAGTGAAGAGAGGAGCAGAGCTGTCAATGATCACCACCTGATAGTGAGTTGGATCAGATGGTGGATCCAAGCCGGTAGTGAGGGTGAACTGGGAACGTCTGACTGAGGCCCCTGTATTCAAATATTCAAGTCCCAAATTCTAAAGAACTTCTCATGCTTCCCGGAGGAGGCTGGGGAAATGGGATCAGAGTGGCCATGTTTGAAGCCTCCATTGTGGAAGTGGCTGCTATGATCTGTGGCTACAAGTTGCTGGGCCTCTTGTGGTGGAAACCTAAGAACCCTCTGGTGGACATGTGTTGGGCTTGGCAGGCCCAGGTTATCTGGAATAGGCAGACTGTATCATCACATACTATTGAAGGTACACAGAGTGAGACTCCCTCTAGTGGATGTGGTGCAGTATTGTGTTGTCTTTGCTCCAAAGGTTTTTGTACAGAGTTGTGGTGTTTCCTGTCACTGTGGGCCTCAGAGCACAGTAGTACACAGCAGAGTCTGACACTGCAGCAGAGGAGATCTCCAGATGAAACTCTTTAGATTTTTTGTCTTCCGTAAAAGTCAACCCTGCTATTTTCTCTGAATATTTCGTGATGAGAAGCTGTGGAGATGAACTGGACTTCTGTTGATACCAGTAGAGGTTTTATACAGAGTCTGAATATTTGCAGGAGAGAGTCACACTGTCTCCTTCCAAAGCCAGCATTACATCTTTAAATGGTGTCACTGAATCCTCAGATGATCCTGAAAAGAACAAAGATACAGTTCACCATTTGAACTGACTTTAATGGGAGAAACTATTTTTCCTGAAGAACTGAAATGTTTCATGAATCATGTCCAAGATTTCTTGTTAAAGTTGACTTACCAGTTTGAAACATGAACATCATCAACCAAACTAAAAAGAGCTGCATCGTCTTCACTTGTTCTGAATGAACAAAGAGAGAACACAGAACGTCTTCAGATCCAACAGGAAACCTCAGCTCCTCCTCTTCCTGTGGTCTGTTTACATTCAGAATGATGCACATTTTAGAAATGACAGTGATGCTGCACTCATCATTATCCTCCTCCTCCAAGAAGGTCACACTGACCTAAGAATTGACGCGTCTGGTGCGTGTGAACAATGAGGTCCATGGTCCAGATACAACTGGCGTCTGGGTCAGGACCGAGGTCGGCCTGGTAGTGCCCCGGGCGTAAAGTATAAATGGCGTTCAGGCTCAGAATCGGGCTCGTCTGTGGAGGCTCGTGCTACGGAGCAAGAACAGATTATAACAAGCTTACTCTCCCTCCTGGCCGTCTCGATTTCACAGGGGCGTGATCCCTTAGGGATGCTCTTTATTCACCTGCTCGCTGGACATGGCCTCTTCCTGGTCCAGATATGCACAATCTTATCCATCTTGTCGACGGGTGCTAACGTGACCATGTTCTCCAATTAATGGTTTATGGTTACCTGCCTTAACGTGATCGTTTCTCAGTTCTTGGTTTAACGTTAACTGGCTTTACTTGACCTTTTCCATTTCCCCCACAAAAAAGATCTGACTTACCTACTTTCTCATTTCCCGGTCTTGACCCAGAATATCCTGTTCTGTGGTCTAACCTCACCCCAACTATCCTGAACTGTGGACTTACTTCAACCCGACAATTCTGTTATAAAATAAAATAAGATAATCCTTTATTAGTCCCGCAGTGGGGAAATTACAGGATTACAGCAGCATTGCTCACAAGTGAATTAAAGAATAATACAAAATAGAAAATCAAGTAGTATAAATAAACAGTAATAGAAACAGTAAAAATAGTAACGAAGAATATTAAATACACAGACTGAATAGAAAAAGTATATAAGAAAAGTACTTAAACGTATTGCACGTATTGGATATTGCACCAGGTGAATGATAAAGTGTCCAAGTTCAAAGTGTTCAAAGTGATCAAGTGTCAAGTGTTAGTTAGAGGTTTACTGGGAGCCCAGCGTATTGTGCAGCCTGACAGCAGCGGGAAGAAAGGACTTGTGGTTCCTCTCCCTGAGACACCGGGGGTGAATCAGCCGGTGACTGAAGGAGCTGTGCAGCGCTGCTAGAGAGTCCTGCATGGGGTGGGAGGCGTGGCTTATCATGGATGAGAGCTTACTCATCATCCTCCTGTCCCCCACCACCTCCACAGTATCCAGAGGACGCCCCAGCACGCTGCTGGCCTTCCTCACCAGCTTGTTCAGTCTCTTCCTGTCAGCTGCCGTGATGCTGCTGCTCCAGAAGACTCCATAGAAAATGGCTGATGCCACCACAGAGTCAAAGAAGGTCTTCAGGAGTGCTCCCTGCACCCCAAAAGACCTCAGTCTCCTCAGCAGAAAGAGTCTGCTCTGTCCCTTTTTATAAAGTGCATGAGCGTGGTTGGACCAATCCAGTTTGTTGTTCAAGTGGACACCCAGGTACTTGTAAGACTTCACGATCTCAATGTCCAGTCCCTGGATGCTCACCGGTATCGGAGGAGAGCATTTACCCCGGCGGAAGTCCACCACCAGCTCCTTGGTCTTACTGGAGTTTATCTGGAGGCGGTTCCGCTGGCACCATCCTAAAAAGTCCTGATTTAGTTCTCTGTATTCCCTGTCATAAATAGTAAATTTAGGCCGACGATTGCAGAGTCGTCAGAGAACTTTTGCAGGTGTCAGTTGGCAGAGTTGTGTTTAAAGTCTGAGGTGTAAATGGAGAAGAGGAATGGAGCCAGAACGGTTCTGTGTGGGGCCCTCGTGCTGCAGGACACCCGGTCTGACTCACACTCTGTATCCACACATACTGTGGACGGTTGGTGAGGTAGTCCAGGATCCATGCAGTCAGGTGGTGGTCCACCCCAGTCTGCTCCAGCTTGTCCCTCAGAAGTAAAGGCTGGATGGTGTTGAAGGCACTGGAGAAGTTGTAAAACATGACTCTCACTGTGCTTCCAGCCTTTTCCAGGTGAGAGAGGCATCTCTGCAGCAGGAATATGACGGCGTCATCCACCCCGATGCCAGACTGGTAGGCGAACTGAAGTGTGGTCTTACTTGACCTCGACTATCCTTAGCTGTGGTCTAACTTGACCCCAACTATCCTTTTCTGTGGTCTTACTTTACCTCAACTATACTGAGCTGTGGTCTAACCTCACCCCAACTATCTTGAACTGTGGACTTACTTCAACCCCACTATTATGTTATGTGGTCTTACTTGACTTTGACTATCCTTAGCTGTGGTCTTGACCCCAACTATCCTGAGCTGCGGTCTTACTTTGCCCCGACTATTCTGTTCTGTGGTCTTAATTGACCCCAACTATCCTTTTCTGTGGCCTAACTTGACCCCAACTATCCTGAGCTGTAGTATTACTTGACCCTGACTATTCTGTTCTTTGGTATTACTTGACCCCAACTATCCTGTTCTGTGGTCTTACTTGACCCCAACCATCCTGAGTTGCGGTCTAACTTGACCCTGACTATCCTGTTCTGTGGTCTTACTTGACCCCAACTATCCTGTTATGTGGTGTTACTTGACCCCAACTATCCTGTTCTGTGGTCTTACTTGACCCCAACTATTCTGTTATGTGGTGTTACTTGACCCCAACTATCCTGTTCTGTGGTCTTACTTGACCCCAACTATCCTGAGCTGCGGTCTTACTTGACCCCAACTATACATAGCTGTGGTCTAATTTGAAGAATCTAACTTGAAGAATCCAGACTGTATCATCACACACCACTGAAGGTACACAGAGTGAGACTCCCTCTAGTGGATGTTGTGCAGTATTGTGTGTTGTCTTTGCTCCAAAGGTTTTTGTACAGAGTTGTGGTGTTTCCTGTCACTGTGAGCCTCAGAGCACAGTAGTACACAGCAGAGTCTGTCAATGCAGCAGAGGAGATCTGCATCAGGATTTGGTTTTGATCCACTTCAATCTTCAGTCCAGAGATCGGACTATTCACTAAACTTCCTGTTCCTAAATGGGAGATGAGGAACTCTGGTGGTTTTCTTGGATGTTGTCGATACCAGAAGAAATAATCACTACCAGCTGCTTGTTTGGAGTATTTGTAGGACAGAGTAACAGGGCTGTCTTCTAAACTGGACTCTTCTTTCTTGACTGGACTGAGGTCTTCACAGCTGACAACTAAAGGAAGAGAGAACTCCAAAGACTCAGTTAATGGATCACATTCAAATAACATTGGACTTTTATATACAGAATCTTACATACCTCTTAGAAAGCAAAATGGCAGTAGGGAAAGTAAATAATAGTCTAATGCCAGCATGTTGAATAAAGGTGATGCTGATGGTTTGTGTATTGAACTCTGTTGAATATAGAAGTTCCTCTCTTCTCTAGTTCAGGAACATCTTAGCTCCTCCCTGAGTCTCTCCGTCTCCTCTTAGATGTGTTTCCTCTTCTCTCAGTTCCTCTTCCTCCTGGTTAATGTGGTTGAGGGGTTTCTGTGCCCCAATGAACCTGGAGCTTCTGTGGTCATGAGCAATAGCTCCTGGCAGGGTCTCCCAAGGTACAGTGGTATCAGTGGAGGGTCCAAGAGTGATTCACTGACCCTTTATGAATTGTCTAGGCTTGTCTCTCCTCTCCCAGTAAAGGGGTACCGGGGACCCCTTCTGGAGCCAGACCTGGGAGGGCAGCTCCCCGGTGAGCATCTGGTGGCCTTGGTACATGGGGCACGGCCGGGCACAGCCCAAGAATCTGAATTGATCCTCCGCCCTGTGGGCCCAACACTTACCAGGATAGGCATTGGGGTCAGGTGCAATGTGAGCTGGGCAGCAGGCGAGGACCTCGGCCTTCCAACCACTGTCATCACAGACCAGCTCCAGAGACATGGAGTGTCTCTTCTCTGGCGGGGAAGGAACCGGAACTTGTGCGGAAGATGGAGTGCTATCAACTAGATATAGTTGGGATCATCTCCAAGCAAAGCACTGGTTCTGGAACCAAACTCCTGGAGAGGGTCTTGACTCTCTCCTTCTCCGGAGTTTCCCAGAATAAGAGGCACTCGGCACTTGGTGGGTGTGGGGATACTTAAGAGGCCACATGTGGACCCCAGTGGTACTTTGTTGTTGGACTTCTGTTCTGTTCTTTCATTGTCCGTAACAAACACCCTGTTGGAACATAGGGCGGTCCATGAGGGTACATGGTAACAGAACCAACTCGGCCAAAGTTCTATGATGGACTTTGTGGTCCTTTCATCAGATCTGTGTCTCTATGTCTTGAAAAATTGAGTGAAGAGAGGAGCAGAGCTGTCACTGATCACCACCTGGTGGTGAGTTGGATCAGATGGTGGATTCAAGCCGGTAGTGAGGGTGAACTGGGAACGTCTGACTGAGGCCCCTGTATTCAAGTATTCAAGTCTCACTTTCAAAATAACTTATCATGCTTCCAGGAGGAGGCTGGGGAAATGGAATCAGAGTGGGCCATGTTTGAAGCCTCCATTGGGGAAGTGGCTGCTATGATCTGTGGCTACAAGATGCTGGGCCTCTTTTGGTGGAAACCTAAGAACCCTCTGGTGGACACTTTTTGGGCTTGGCAGGCCCAGGTTATCTGGAATAGGCAGACTGTATCATCACATACTACTGAAGGTACACAGAGTGAGACTCCCTCTAGTGGATGTTGTGCAGTATTGCGTTGTCTTTGCTCCAAAGGTTTTTGTACAGAGTTGTGGTGTTTCCTGTCACTGTGGGCCTCAGAGCACAGTAGTACACAGCAGAGTCTGTCACTGCAGCAGAGGAGATCTCCAGATGAAACTCTTTAGATTTTTTGTCTTCCGTAAAAGTCAACCCTGCTATTTTCTCTGAATATCCCGTGATGAGAAGCTGTGGAGATGAACTGGACTTCTGTTGATACCAGTAGAGGGTTTGTACAGACCCTGAATATTTGCAGGAGAGAGTCACACTGTCTCCTTCCAAAGCCAGCATTACATCTTTAAATGGTGTCACTGAATCCTCAGAGGATCCTGAAAAGAACAAAGATACAGTTCACCATTTGAACTGACTTTAATGGGAGAAACTGTTTTTCCTGAAGAACTGAAATGTTTCATGAATCATGTCCAAGATTTCTTGTTAAAGTTGACTTACCAGTTTGAAACATGAACATCATCAACCAAACTAAAAAGAGCTGCATCGTCTTCACTTGTTCTGAATGAACAAAGAGAGAACACAGAACGTCTTCAGATCCAACAGGAAACCTCAGCTCCTCCTCTTCCTGTGGTCTGTTTACATTCAGAATGATGCACATTTTAGAAATGACGGTGATGCTGCACTCATCATTATCATCATCATCATCATCATCATCATCATCATCATCATCATCATCATCATCATCATCATCATTATCCTCCTCTTCCAAGAAGGTCACACTGACCTAAGAATTGGCGCGTCTGGTGCGTGTGAACAATGAGGTCCATGGTCCAGATACAACTGGCGTCTGGGTCAGGACCGAGGTCGGCCTGGTAGTGCCCCGGGTGTAAAGTATAAATGGCTGCATTCAGGCTCAGAATCGGGCTCGTCTGTGGAGGCTCGTGCTACGGAGCAAGAACAGATTATAACAAGCTTACTCTCCCTCCTGGCCGTCTCGATTTCACAGGGATGCTCTTTATTCACCTGCTACGTTAACTGGCTTCACGTGACCTTTTCCATTTCCCCCACAAAAAAGATCTGACTTACATACTTTCTCATTTCCCAGTCTTGACCCAGAATATCATAAATATCATAAAACGTATTGCACATATTGGATATTGCACCAGGTGAATGATAAAGTGTCCAAGTTCAAAGTGTTCAAAGTGATCAAGTGTCAAGTGTTAGTTAGAGGTTTACTGGGAGCCCAGCTGGTTGTGCAGCCTGACAGCAGCGGGAAGAAAGGACTTGTGGTTCCTCTCCCTGAGACACCGGGGGTGAATCAGCCGGTGACTGAAGGAGCTGTGCAGCGCTGCTAGAGAGTCCTGCATGGGGTGGGAGGCGTGGCTTATCATGGATGAGAGCTTACTCATCATCCTCCTGTCCCACACCACCTCCACGGTATCCAGAGGACGCCCCAGCACGCTGCTGGCCTTCTTTACCAGCTTGTCCAGTCTCCTCTTGTCAGCTGCCGTGATGCTGCTGCTCCAGAAGACCACTCCATAAAAGATGGCTGATGCCACCACAGAGTCAAAGAAGGTCTTCAGGAGTGCTCCCTGCACCCCAAAAGACCTCAGTTTCGTCAGCAGAAAGAGTCTGCTCTATCCCTTTTTATAAAGTGCATGAGCGTGGTCAGACCAGTCCAGTTTGTTGTTCAAGTGAACACCCAGGTACTTGTAAGACTTCACGATCTCAATGTCCAGTCCCTGGATGCTCACCGGTACCGGAGGAGAGCATTTACCCCGGCGGAAGTCCACCACCAGCTCCTTGGTCTTACTGGAGTTTATCTGGAGGCGGTTCCGCTGGCACCATCCTAAAAAGTCCTGGTTCAGTTCTCTGTATTCCCTGTCATCATCTGAGGAGATGAGGCCGACGATTGCAGAGTCGTCAGAGAACTTTTGCAGGTGGCAGTTAGCAGAGTTGTGTTTAAAGTCTGAGGTGTAAATGGAGAAGAGGAATGGAGCCAGAACGGTTCCTTGTGGGGCCCTCGTGCTGCAGGACACCCGGTCTGACTCACACTCTGTATCCACACATACTGTGGACGGTTAGTGAGGTAGTCCAGGATCCATGCAGTCAGGTGGTGGTCCACCCCAGTCTGCTCCAGCTTGTCCCTCGGAAGTAAAGGCTGGATGGTGTTGAAGGCACTGGAGAAGTCGTAGAACATGACTCTCACAGTGCTTCCAGCCTTTTCCAGGTGAGAGAGGCATCTCTGCAGCAGGAATATGACGGTGTCATCCACCCCGATGCCAGACTGGTAGGCGAACTGAAGTGTGCTCTTACTTGACCTCGACTATCCTTAGCTGTGGTCTAACTTGACCCCAACTATCCTGAGCTGTGGTCTTACTTTACCTCAACTATACTGAGCTGTGGTCTAACCTCACCCCAACTATCTTGAACTGTGGACTTACTTCAACCCCACTATTCTGTTATGTGGTCTTACTTGACCTCGACTATCCTTAGCTGTGGTCTTGACCCCAACTATCCTGAGCTGCGGTCTTACTTTGCCCCGACTATTCTGTTATGTGGTTTAACTTGAAGAATCTAACTTGAAGAATCCAGACTGTATCATCACAGACCACTGAAGTTACACAGAGTGAGACTCCCTCTAGTGGATGTGGTGCAGTATTGTGTGTTGTCTTTGCTCCAAAGGTTTTTGTACAGAGTTGTGGTGTTTCCTGTCACTGTGGGCCTCACAGCACAGTAGTACACAGCAGAGTCTGTCACTGCAGCAGAGGAGATCTCCAGATGGACTTGATTTCTCTCCTCATTCAGCTTAGCAGTCAGTCGAGGGTTTGGAGGTTTTGCTTTCACCACTGAAGGCTGTGTTGTATCAGTGATCAGGAGAAGGAACTGAGGAGCTGATCCAGGATCCTGTCGATACCACTGGAGGTTATCGGCTTTAACTGAATAGTTACAGGACAGAGTGACACTAGAGCCCTGTGATGACAACACTTCAGCACTGCTGGCAGTGATATCTTTTTCCACGGTGTTACCTAGTGAGGAGGACCACATGGTATATTTAGAGTTCTGGTCCAAAGTGACAGATGCTTCATTTGAACTCCATCACTCTATGACAATGTTTTAGTGAAACAAATGATGCTGTCAACAAGTTATTAATAACTTATTACTGATGAAGTGATGACATGTATATTTGTATCTGTGAAATGTTAAATTCTGAAGTTATCTTTCAGGTTTTATGGTCAAAAACATACGTACCTATGAGAGTTGAAAAGAACAGAACTGCAGCAAGTTTTTCCATGTTTACAGAGTTGGAATGTTGTAACTGAGGGTTCAGGATGAACACGTTTGGTGAGTTGTGTTTTGGCTGATGTTCACAGCTGGAATAAAACAGTTCTGTCATGAAGCACCTCTGCAGTCAGTAGGAGGAGACTCGTGTCACTTTATTGTCATTTCTGTAGTTCTTCATGACAACTGAGTCTCAGGAGTGAAAAGAATCCAGACTGCATCATCACACACTACTGAAGGTACACAGAGTGAGACTCCCTCTAGTGGATGTGGTGCAGTATTGTGTTGTCTTTGCTCCAAAGGTTTTTGTACTGAGTTGTGGTGTTTCCTGTCACTGTGGGCCTCACAGCACAGTAGTACACAGCAGAGTCTGTCACTGCAGCAGAGGAGATCTCCAGATGAACACGTTTCTCTTCTTTGTTAATGTGAGCTGAGAAATCAGAAGCAGTTTTATGAATGGATCCGTCCTCTGTGATGTAGAGCAGGAACTCTGGTCTGGACCTCTGGTTCTGTTGGTACCACTGGATATTGTAGACATCACCCTCATATGTACAGGTCAGGTTGATGCTTCTGCCCTCTGCAACATGCTCTTCACTACGTTCTGGCTTTATGCTGTCCATGGAACCCAGAGCTGCAAAATGAATGTTATTCCTGTCAGTTAGTCTGCAAGAGATTCTCACATCCAGAGACTCAACAGAGCTTCTTGACTTTACTTTACACAGAGACACCTTTAGTCATGATGGATCTGGTTAATGCTGCAGGTTACTGTGACCTCTGTTCTAACACTCACCTATACAGTGAAAGAAAGGTAAAAAGAAGTAAAGCATCATGTCTTTGGAGTTGTTGAAGCCAAGCAGACAGCAGAAGAGCAAAGTAAAGAGTCTCTCTGCTGCACAGCCCTTCTGCTCAACATCAAGCTCCTGAGATCTTAGTTCCTCAAACATTTCTGCTCTGGAGACAGAAGTATTCTCATTGGGTGAGTTAAATGTCAGTGGGCGTGGCCAGAGAATCAGCCCTAGCTGGTGTTGAACCATCACTGCTGCTCCTTCACGTTGGAAAAGGCCAGCTGAGGTGGTTCATCATCTGATCAGGATCCTCCTGGGTGTGTCCCTGTAGTCTCTGGTAGGAGACATCTGGGCAGACCTAGAACTCTCTGGAGAGATTATATATCTTTAGTCTGAGAACACCTGGGCTCCTCAGGTTGATCTGGAACATGTTTCTTGGCCAGGTCGAGGGGCAGCAGCCCCTCGACCTGGCCCTGGATAAGAAGATGAGAACAGATGGATGGACCATTGAAGTCCCTGAAAGGATTCATCCAGAAGACCTGTGCTTCTGGAAAACTGATGATCTACATGCTGCAATGTTGCGTCATGAATTCTGTCCACATTGAATCATGTTATTTTACTTTAGGTGAAGTGATAACATGTCAGCATTATTTACTGCAATTGAATCATAACTGGGGAAGAGTCAACTTACACACAAGCACATCATGTGTCAATAAAAGTAATTCTGGTTCATGCTTTCTAGTATTCGTGGCGACTGTGGCTCAGTGGTGAGCAGGGTCGTCCTTCAATCAGAGCATCGGCGGTTCAATCCCCGGCTCTGCTAGCCCAGGTCGATGTGTCCTTGAGCAAGACACTTAACCCTAAATTGTTCCTGTAGCTGCCGATACGGCGTATGAATGGTTGATAATCTGATGTGGCACCTTGCATGGTAGCTCCTCCCATCAGTGTTTGAATGGGTGAATGATGTCATGTAGTGTTAAAGCGCTTTGAGTGGTCGGAAGACTAGAAAAGATCGCTACAAGTACGGGACCATTTAACATGTCTCTGGATCAAACCGCTTCACCTTCAAGGACTAAACAGCAGAGAAGACTTCTGGTGTTGGTTGAACAGTAGTTGTGTTATGAACTCTAGTTCATATCAATCTTTAGAGAATAATAAGCACATGTTGATCTTTCTATCTTACCAGAGAACAGAGCAGCAAGAATGATCCACAGCAAATGTTCCATCTCTTCAAGCAGGTCTAAACCAGCAGGAGAAACTAGCTGATGTTCAACCAGTTCCAGTAACTTCTTAGCTCCTCCCTAAATGCAGCATTTAGTACTTCTGGAGGTACGAACTTTGTCTTTTTCTGGTGTTGACTTAATAACGTTGTGTTTTAAACATAATTTGATCTAAAGACAACGTGTAAATATAAAAGGAGAGGACCTATGATTGAACCCTGTGGAACACCACAAGAACTCACAGCCTTTAATAAAGTTGTGATGTTTCATGAGTGGATTTACATTTAACAGTAATTATATTATTAGATGTCAGAGGACTTTAATTGACACTCAATTATGTTGAAGTATTGTTCATATTTATAATAAGCCACAACACCTCCTTATCATCAATTCCCTGAATCAGTTTCTTCTTCAGTGCTTCATTTCATGTTGTTTTCATCACTACAAATAATCCAAACTGTGGCCCAATCCCAATCACCACCCTTAAGCACTCACGGACTTTGAGGTTCCTGTGAAGTCCTCGAGGGTTTAGTTCTGTCTCATTGTCACATCGTAGAGTGCTTGAGTCTCTCAGACATTTTGACCCTTTATGATCCCTTTCCGTAAGTCAGCAGTAGATGCTGACTCTGCCTAAGGGAATTACCCACAGTTCATAGCAATGTGACGTTAAACACACAGTTCTCAATGGAAGCATGAAGACGTGAAAAAGAAGAAGAAAGGTAAACAAAGAGGCACGTGATAAAATACCTTTACACTACAGGATTACGGATTAAAGATGGAACATGAAAATACATGAAATTAGAGGAATGCAAGCAGAAATTATATATATAATATTTATTTAGATTCATCAAACATTTCGTTTTGACAAAACGAGTAAATAGATCATTTAAAATGACTTCTCATCTCGTGAGGAAGACGTTCAAATCAGAGAATAAAAAGTATACAATAAATACACAATTTTACACAATGTTTTTATGTAGTCACATGATATGTTGCAGCAAAGTGCTGTCATTCATATTCACACAAGTTCAAGCCCTCACAGCCTCTCACACTCAGCCACTTAGCAGCTGACGTCAGTGAGTCCCTGAGGGTTCAGGGTTTGAGGGTTTAGGGGGGAGATTGGAATTGGGCCACTATCATCACACACTATGAAGTTAAACAGAGTGAGACTCCCTCTAGTGGATGTGGTGCAGTATTGTGTTGTCTTGGCTCCAAAGGTTTTTGTACAGAGTTTTGGTGTTTCCTGTCACTGTGGGCCTCAGAGCACAGTAGTACACAGCAGAGTCTGTCACTGCAGCAGAGGAGATCTCCAGATGAAACTCTTTAGATGTTTTGTCATGTGTAAAAGTCAACCCTGCTATTTTCTCTGAATATCCCGTGATGAGAAGCTGTGGAGATGAACTGGACTTCTGTTGATACCAGTAGAGGGTTGGCAAAGAGCCTGAATATTTGCAGGAGAGAGTCACACTGTCTCCTTCCAAAGCCAGCATTACATCTTTAAATGGTGTCACTGAATCCTCAGAGGATCCTGAAAAGAACAAAGATACAGTTCACCATTTGAACTGACTTTAATGGGAGAAAGTATTTTTCCTGATTAACTGAAATGTTTCATGAATCATGTCCAAGATTTCTTGTTAAAGTTGACTTACCAGTTTGAAACATGAACATCATCAACCAAACTAAAAAGAGCTGCATCGTCTTCACTTGTTCTGAATGAACAAAGAGAGAACACAGAACGTCTTCAGATCCAACAGAAACCTCAGCTCCTCCTCTTCCTGTGGTCTGTTTACATTCAGAATGATGCACATTTTAGAAATGACGGTGATATTGCACTCATCATCATCATCATCATCATCATCATCATCATCATCATCATCATCATCATCATCATCATCATCATCCTTCTCCTCCAAGAAGGTCACACTGATGTAAGAATTGACAGAAAATCCCCCTGAATTCATGTTGAGAGAACAGCTTTCTAGAGATCAGCCGTCATGCTGAATCAGCTCCACATGATAGTTCAGGTTCCTCGCTGCTAAAACTGAAACTTGCTTCCGCTCCTCGGTGTTCAACAGCTGAGGAACTATGGGTCCAGACACACAGCTGGAGTTCCCATGCATCACTCTCGATCAATGAGGGTCCGTCCAAGATTTTGTTGGACTACTTCCAAGATCTCTCCTCAGGACCATGTCCCTCCCAATCCAGGAGATACTGTCAGCCCCGAACAGCCAAGAGTCGCTTGACTGAGAGAACATGGCCCCCAAGTGAATCCTCAAGGGTCTAGGAAGCTTGAGTCTCAAAGCCACAGGGTTAATCACTTTAGAGATAGAAAGGGACCCACAAAATGAGGCGCCAACTTGCGGGCTTCCACTCGAAGGGGAAGATCCTGCGTGAGCAGCCGAACCCTCTGGCAGACCCGGTAGGGAGGGTCCGGGATTCGTTGGCGATCTGCCGCTTTCTTGTAACGGGCGGAGTTCTTGAAGAGCACCTGTCGGGCTCGATTCCAGGTGTGGCCAGAACGATGTAACAGTGCCAGAGCAGAGGGAACTCTAGACTCCATCTCCAGTGCTGTAAACAGGGGTGGCTGTTAGCCATAAGCACACTGAAAAGGAGAGAGACCAGTAGATGAGAAAGGGAGAGTGTTGTGCGCATACTTAACCCAAATGAGGTGATTGCTCCAAGAAGTGTGATTCTGGGACCCCAGACAGTAAAGACCAGCTCCTGGTTTAACCACTCCGTCTGGCCTTTGGACTGGTGGGGGATATCCTGACGACAGGCTGACAGTGGCCCCTAAGAGTGTGCAGAACTCCCTCCAGAACTTGGAGATGAATTGGGGACCCCGGTCTGACACCACATCTGGGGGAAAACCATGAAGACGGAAAAGATGAGACAGTATCGCCTCTGCCGTTTCCTTGGCGGAGAGCAACTTAGGCAGGGGGATAGAGTGGACCATCTTAGAGAATCGGTCCACCACCGTGAGAATGTGGTGTTACCCTCGGACCGAGGTAGCCCTGTGACAAAGTCCAGAGAAATGTCGGACCAGGGTCGATGCACGACCGGTAATGGGCCTTGGAGACCAGACGGAGGGTGTCGGGGAACCTTACTCCGTGCACAGACCTGGCAGGCTGACACACGAGGAGGGAGAGGGAGGAGTCTGAAACGAGAAACAAGGTGAGTGACAGAAAACACAACAAACCACCAGACAGTGAAAACAAAAATAACAAAGACGACCTGGATGTGACCTCTTTGGGGGGAGGGCTTTAGCTGTGGTGTTTTAAAGGATGGATCACCCTTTCAGGCTCTACATCTTAAACATCTGATTTTGAAAGACGATCTCTGTCACGGTGTTGGATGGCTTCCTGTTTTATTTTGTAGTTCGTGTCTCTGGCATCCTCTGTGTCCCCGCACTTCCTGTTGTCTGCCGCCCATGTGTGTCTCCTGATTGCTCATTCCCTTCACCTGCCCTCATGGTTTCCACCTGTGCGTCATTACCTTCACCCTCCCCTTGTATTTAAACCCTGTCTGTCTTCTGCCCCAGTGTCAGATCGTACTGTGTGTTAGTCGGTGTGTTCCCTGTTTGTTCCCGTGCCCTTTTGTTATCCCTGTTTTTGATGCCTGTTCCTGTGCTTGATCCTGTGTTTTTGGAAGCCTGTTTTTGTTAAATAAATTTACTTTACATTGTCGTCGGTGTTTGGGTCCTAACTGCAACCACCCCGTGAAGTTGTGTTTTAAACATAATTTTATCTAAAGACAACATGTAAATATAAATTGAGAGGACCTATGATTGAACCTTGTGGAACACCACAAGAACTCACAGCCTTTAATAAAGTTGTGATGTTTCACAAGAACAGTAATTATATTAACACACATTGTTACATATGATCACCATGTGTTTCAGATATTAAATCATATGCTCAAACATATGTATTGTTTGCATTATTGAAATAGTTTCACATTTAACCTATTATAATTGTAAAACAACTGACTTACAGACTTTAATTTCAGCTCTATTTGATCTCAGAGGACTTTAATTGACACTCAATTATGTTGAAGTATTGTTCATATTTATAACAAGCCACAACACCTCATTATCATCACTTATAATCAGTTTCTTCTTCAGTGCTTCATTTCCTGTTGTTTTCATCACTACAAAGAATCCAGACTGTGGCTGCGGTCGAATAGTCAAATAATGACCTTCTAACGTCTAAGCCTAAGCACTTCTCCTTGACCTCTGTGGAAAATGTCACGGGGTCAAGGAAAGATGGGAAGGAGACTTCATGAGGAGTTAGGAGAAGACAACCGCGTGTTTAGAGGATCAGACTCCACTTTCAGTAAGCGACGTAGTTATGACGCGACGGCAGGCGATGTTAGTGACGTCAGTCTGTCTGCAGCGGTGAAACTACAATGTTCTGAAGATGGACTACAAAGAGCGCAGCTTAGATACTTCGTTCGTACAGTGTCATAACGACATAAACAACCTGTTCATATATTACTTTATTAACATAAACAACCTGTTCATATATTACTTTATTAACATAAACAACCTGTTCATATATTACTTTATTAACATAAACAACCTGTTCATATATTACTTTATTAACATAAACAACCTGTTCATATATTACTTTATTAACATAAACAACCTGTTCATATATTACTTTATTAACATAAACAACCTGTTCATATATTACTTTATTAACATAAACAACCTGTTCATATATTACTTTATTAACATAAACAACCTGGTTCATAGTATTACTTTATTAACATAAACAACCTGTTCATATATTACTTTATTAACATAAACAACCCGGTTCATAGTATTACTTTATTAACATAAACAACCTGTTCATATATTACTTTATTAACATAAACAACCTGTTCATAGTATTACTTTATTAACATAAACAACCTGTTCATATATTACTTTATTAACATAAACAACCTGTTCATATATTACTTTATTAACATAAACAACCTGTTCATAGTATTACTTTAATAACATAAACAACCTGTTCATATATTACTTTATTAACATAAACAACCTGGTTCATATATTACTTTATTAACATAAACAACCTGTTCATATATTACTTTATTAACATAAACAACCTGTTCATATATTACTTTATTAACATAAACAACCTGTTCATATATTACTTTATAAACATAAACAACCTGTTCATATATTACTTTATTAACATAAACAACCTGGTTCATAGTATTACTTTATTAACATAAACAACCTGTTCATATATTACTTTATTAACATAAACAACCCGGTTCATAGTATTACTTTATTAACATAAACAACCCGGTTCATATATTACTTTATTAACATAAACAACCTGGTTCATAGTATTACTTTAATAACATAAACAACCTGTTCATATATTACTTTATTAACATAAACAACCTGGTTCATAGTATTACTTTAATAACATAAACAACCTGTTCATATATTACTTTATTAACATAAACAACCTGTTCATATATTACTTTATTAACATAAACAACCCGGTTCATAGTATTACTTTATTAACATAAACAACCTGTTCATATATTACTTTATTAACATAAACAACCTGTTCATATATTACTTTATTAACATAAACATGTTCATATATTACTTTATTAACATAAACAACCTGTTCATAGTATTACTTTATTAACATAAACAACCCGGTTCATATATTACTTTATTAACATAAACAACCTGTTCATAGTATTACTTTATTAACATAAACAACCCGGTTCATATATTACTTTATTAACATAAACAACCTGTTCGTATATTACTTTATTAACATAAACAACCTGTTCGTATATTACTTTATTAACATAAACAACCTGGTTCATAGTATTACTTTATTAACATAAACAACCTGTTCATATATTACTTTATTAACATAAACAACCTGTTCATATATTACTTTATTAACATAAACAACCTGTTCGTATATTACTTTATTAACATAAACAACCTGTTCATATATTACTTTATTAACATAAACAACCTGGTTCATAGTATTACTTTATTAACATAAACAACCTGTTCATATATTACTTTATTAACATAAACAACCTGTTCATATATTACTTTATTATCATAAACAACCTGTTCATATATTACTTTATTAACATAAACAACCTGTTCATAGTATTACTTTATTAACATAAACAACCTGTTCATATATTACTTTATTAACATAAACAACCTGTTCATATATTACTTTATTAACATAAACAACCTGTTCATATATTACTTTATTAACATAAACAACCTGTTCATATATTACTTTATTAACATAAACAACCTGTTCATATATTACTTTATTAACATAAACAACCTGTTCATATATTACTTTATTAACATAAACAACCTGTTCATATATTACTTTATTAACATAAACAACCTGGTTCATATATTACTTTATTAACATAAACAACCTGTTCATATATTACTTTATTAACATAAACAACCTGGTTCATATATTACTTTATTAACATAAACAACCTGTTCATATATTACTTTAATAACATAAACAACATGGTTCATATATTACTTTATTAACATAAACAACCTGTTCATAGTATTACTTTAATAACATAAACAACATGGTTCATATATTACTTTATTAACATAAACAACCTGTTCATAGTATTACTTTAATAACATAAACAACATGGTTCATATATTACTTTATTAACATAAACAACCTGTTCATATATTACTTTATTAACATAAACAACCTGTTCATATATTACTTTATTAACATAAACAACCTGTTCATATATTACTTTATTAACATAAACAACCTGTTCATATATTACTTTATTAACATAAACAACCTGGTTCATATATTACTTTTTTAACGAGGTTGGAATAGAAATGAACGAAGGAATATGAAAGTGAATTTTTCACAGAGTACAAAGCTACTAAACTGTCTCTTTGTTCAGTTTCAAACATGCTGAATTAAATACGTTATCCCACAAACGATGTGTCATATATGTGTGTCTCATATCCCTTCATGTTGTTATGGTTTGTATGCAGATTATAGTCGGATCCTAAAAATATACAGACAACAGTTTATGAAACACCACACAACTCGTGTTGACTTGATATCTTTTATTGTAATGTGACTAAATAGTTGATTAAAAAGACGATAATCAGAAACATGAGTCAGACTGAAGAGCTGGTCCAGTTTAACTCTTTCACTAAAGCTTCTGTAACTGAAGTCAAATAAAATAAAAGAATGAGGCTGAAGCTGCAGTTCAACACCAGAGAGAATATCAAATATCAGTTTATCACTTTACATCAGTTTCATCACTTTACAGCAGTTTCATCACTTTACAGCAGTTTTCAGCAACGTTACGTTTGTAGTTTTCCAGCAGGTTTAACAGATTATTGAAAGTATTTCCAAGTTATAGTAACGGTTATTTACATGATCTGCGTTTGTCTTCATGATCGTTTGTTCTCGTGAACGGCCGAATGATACGTCACTTTAAATGGTGCCGCCGCAAGGAATTGTGGGTCGGCATTATCTCCTTTCCTTTCGTAAGGAATGTCCAGTGGTTCCTATGCTAAATGAGCTAAGTTAGGAAGCATTGAAGCTCCTTTCCTTTGCGTTTGGACAATTCGACCGGCACTTATCATGGCGGCCACTGAGGTCCTTCAGGTCATTTCACTCAGTTAGGAAGGTTCCTCACCAAAATGAACTATTCCACCACAGCCTGTGTCATCACACACCACTGAAGGTACACAGAGTGAGACTCCCTCTAGTGGATGTGGTGCAGTATTGTGTTGTCTTTGCTCCAAAGGTTTTTGTACAGAGTTGTGGTGTTTCCTGTCACTGTGGGCCTCACAGCACAGTAGTACACAGCAGAGTCTGTCACTGCAGCAGAGGAGATCTCCATCAGGAATCGGTTTTGATCCACTTCAATCTTCAGTCCAGAGATCGGACTCTTCATTATAATTCCTGTTCCTAAATGGGAGATGAGGAACTCTGGTGGTTTTCCTGGATGTTGTCGATACCAGAAGAAATAATCACCACCAGCTGCTTGTTTGGAGTATGTGTAGGACAGAGTAACAGGGCTGTCTTCTAAACTGGACTCTTCTTTCTTGACTGGACTGAGGTCTTCACAGCTGACACCTAAAGGAAGAGAGAACTCCAAAGACTCAGTTAATGGATCACATTCAAATAACATTGGACTTTATATACAGAATCTTACATACCTCTTAGAAAGCAAAATGGCAGTAGGGAAAGTAAATAATAGTCTAATGCCAGCATGTTGAATAAAGGTGATGCTGATGGTTTGTGTATTGAACTCTGTTGAATATAGAAGTTCCTCTCTTCTCTAGTTCAGGAACATCTTAGCTCCTCCCTGAGTCTCTCCGTCTCCTCTTAGATGTGTTTTCTCTTCTCTCAGTTCCTCTTCCTCCTGGTTAATGTGGTTGAGGGGTTTCTGTGCCCCAATGAACCTGGAGCTGTGTGGTCATGAGCAATAGCTCCTGGCAGGGTCTCCCAAGGTACAGTGGTATCAGTGGAGGGTCCAAGAGTGATTCACTGACCCTTTATGAATTGTCTAGGCTTGTCTCTCCTCTCCCAGTAAAGGGGTACCGGGGACCCCTTCTGGAGCCAGACCTGGGAGGGCAGCTCCCCGGTGAGCATCTGGTGGCCTTGGTACATGGGGCACGGCCGGGCACAGCCCAATAATCTGAATTGATCCTCCGCCCTGTGGGCCCAACACTTACCAGGATATGCATTGGGGTAAGGTGCAATGTGAGCTGGGCAGCAGGCGAGGACCTCGGCCCTCCAACCACTGTCATCACAGACCAGCTCCAGAGACATGGAGTGTCTCTTCTCTGGCGGGGAAGGAACCGGAGCTTGTGCGGAAGATGGAGCTCTACCAACTAGATATAGTTGGGCTCACCTCCATGCAAAGCACTGGTTCTGGAACCAAACTCCTGGAGAGGGTCTTGACTCTCTCCTTCTCCAGAGTTTCCCAGAATAAGAGGCACTCGGCGGGTGTGGGGATACTCAAGAGGCCCTGGCTGAGCGCTGCTGTTTTGAAGCTTTCCCAAGGGTTTATGAGGCTTTCCACTCTTCAACTGTGTGTCGCTGACAGGAAGTCTCTAGCTGTTGTTTGTGTTTATGCACTGAACAGCATGTCAGACTACTCTGCCTTCTTCCAGTCGCTGGGTGGTGTTCTGGAAAGGACGCCGACTGGGAGACTTCAACTCTCATGTGGGTAACAATAAAGAAAACTGGAGGTGGGTAATATGGAGGAATGGACGGCCACATGTGGACCCCAGTGGTACTTTGTTGTTGGACTTCTGTTCTGGTCTTGGATTGTCCGTAATAAACACCATGTTGGAACATAGGGCGGTCCATGAGGGTACATGGTAACAGAACCTCCTCAGCCAAAGTTCTATGATGGACTTTGTTGTCCTTTCATCAGATCTGTGTCTCTATGTTTTGAAAACTTGAGTGAAGAGAGGAGCAGAGCTGTCACTGATCACCACCTGGTGGTGAGTTGGATCAGATGGTGGATCCAAGCCGGTAGTGAGGGTGAACTGGGAACGTCTGACTGAGGCCCCTGTATTCAAGTATTCAAGTCCCACTTTCTAAAGAACTTCTCATGCTTCCAGGAGGAGGCTGGGGAAATGGAATCAGAGTGGGCCATGTTTGAAGCCTCTATTGTGGACGTGGCTGCTATGATCTGTGGCAACAAGATGCTGGGCCTCTTGTGGTGGAAACCTAAGAACCCTCTGGTGGACACTTTTTGGGCTTGGCAGGCCCAGGTTATCTGGAATAGGCAGACTGTATCATCACATACTACTGAAGGTACACAGAGTGAGACTCCCTCTAGTGGATGTGGTGCAGTATTGTGTTGTCTTTGCTCCAAAGGTTTTTGTACAGAGTGTTGGTGTTTCCTGTCACTGTGGGCCTCAGAGCACAGTAGTACACAGCAGAGTCTGTCACTGCAGCAGAGGAGATCTCCAGATGAACACGTTTCTCTTCTTTGTTAATGTGAGCTGAGAAATCAGAAGCAGTTTTATGAATGGATCCGTCCTCTGTGATGTAGAGCAGGAACTCTGGTCTGGACCTCTGGTTCTGTTGGTACCACTGGATACTGTAGACAGCACCCTCATATGTACAGGTCAGGTTGATGCTTCTGCCCTCTGCAACATGCTCTTCACTACGTTCTGGCTTTATGCTGTCCATGGAACCCAGAGCTGCAAAATGAATGTTATTCCTGTCAGTTAGTCTGCAAGAGATTCTCACATCCAGAGACTCAACAGAGCTTCTTGACTTTACTTTACACAGAGACACCTTTAGTCATGATGGATCTGGTTAATGCTGCAGGTTACTGTGACCTCTGTTCTAACACTCACCTATACAGTGAAAGAAAGGTAAAAAGAAGTAAAGCATCATGTCTTTGGAGTTGTTGAAGCCAAGCAGACAGCAGAAGAGCAAAGTAAAGAGTCTCTCTGCTGCACAGCCCTTCTGCTCAACATCAAGCTCCTGAGATCTTAGTTCCTCAAACATTTCTGCTCTGGAGACAGAAGTATTCTCATTGGGTGAGTAATGTCAGTGGGCGTGGCCAGAGAATCAGGTGATGTTGAACCATCACTGCTGCTCCTTCACGTTGGAAAAGGCCAGCTGAGTTGGTTCATCATTGGATCAGGATCCTCCTGGATGTATCCCTGTAGTCTCTGGCAGGGGCGTCGTTAGGCCTATTTTAGTGGCCCCCCTAAAATGTTCTTCAGCACGCCAAAATAATTTGTCTTGAAAAAAAAAAGAAAATTATTTTTATTTTGGTGATGTCATTAAATTAAACTATTGTTTCTCACATGGACAAGTTATTTATAACTCTAACATGCTACATGTGTGTGTGCGTTCTGGTTTGTATGTTTTCTCCCCCTTCAAATTACAATTCAATAGCATACTTACATAAGGCACTAGGACCTTGGGGAGGCTGCTGCGCTGGCTTTCTCACTCTGCCAAGTAACGTCTCTCATCAACCACAGCAGGATTATACCAAGTAAACTACACCAAGGAGTTTATCTCATAGTAAACTACACCAAGGAGTTTATCTCATAGTAAACTACACCAAGGAGTTTATCTCATAGTAAACTACACCAAGGAGTTTATCTCATAGTAAACTACACCAAGGAGTTTATCTCATAGTAAACTACACCAAGGAGTTTATCTCATAGTAAACTACACCAAGGAGTTTATCTCATAGTAAACTACACCAAGGAGTTTATCTCACAGTAAACTACACCAAGGAGTTTATCTCACAGTAAACTATACCAAGGAGTTTATCTCACAGTAAACTATACCAAGGAGTTTATCTCATAGTAAACTATACCAAGGAGTTTATCTCATAGTAAACTACACCAAGGAGTTTATCTCATAGTAAACTACACCAAGGAGTTTATCTCACAGTAAACTACACCAAGGAGTTTATCTCACAGTAAACTATACCAAGGAGTTTATCTCACAGTAAACTATACCAAGGAGTTTATCTCATAGTAAACTACACCAAGGAGTTTATCTCATAGTAAACTACACCAAGGAGTTTATCTCATAGTAAACTACACCAAGGAGTTTATCTCACAGTAAACTACACCAAGGAGTTTATCTCACAGTAAACTATACCAAGGAGTTTATCTCACAGTAAACTATACCAAGGAGTTTATCTCACAGTAAACTATACCAAGGAGTTTATCTCATAGTAAACTATACCAAGGAGTTTATCTCATTGTAAACTACACCAAGGAGTTTATCTCATAGTAAACTACACCAAGGAGTTTATCTCATAATAAACTATACCAAGGAGTTTATCTCATAGTAAACTACACCAAGGAGTTTATCTCATAGTAAACTACACCAAGGAGTTTATCTCATAGTAAACTACACCAAGGAGTTTATCTCATAGTAAACTACACCAAGGAGTTTATCTCATAGTAAACTATACCAAGGAGTTTATCTCATAGTAAACTATACCAAGGAGTTTATCTCATAGTAAACTATACCAAGGAGTTTATCTCATAGTAAACTACACCAAGGAGTTTATCTCATAGTAAACTATACCAAGGAGTTTATCTCATAGTAAACTACACCAAGGAGTTTATCTCACAGTAAACTATACCAAGGAGTACCATCATACAATATGTATCATTCGATAATAAAGATGTACTCATGTTTTTTCTTCTATTGAATGGTATATTTGACACTGAACTAGTTCATCTTTATTTCAGTGATAGTGTCCAAATGAGCATAAAATATGACTGGTTTGTAAAAACTACACAGACAACAAAATATATGTAAATGTTGATCAAAATCTTATTCCCTTCTGCTCAAAATAAAACAAGTAAACAACTCAAAAGTTGACCCTTTCAGGTTCGTTCTCCATCCATAAGATTTGGGAGTGATGCGGATATGGAAGCTAGTTTATCCGTCTTTCCTTTACAAGCAGGAAAAGTGTTTCTCTCTATTTGAGAAAAGTTCATATTTGTGTTCACTATGACCCTGACATTCTGTCTCTTGTGTTATCATATACTGAATGAATGCAAGCAAAATTACAGAGCAAAATCACACTATTTCTGATTGAACCAATCTATGAACTGTCTGAAACAATGGATAACCGCGGCCCCAAATGGGCCCCAAAAAACAATTGCTGCGCGCGCACACATACCGGTTCCCTAGGGGCTAAACCCCCCTTTCTTTCAATCCTAGAAACGCCCCTGGTCTCTGGTAGGAGACATCGGGGCAGACCTAGAAGTCTCTGGAGAGATTATATATCTTTAGTCTGAGAACACCTGGGCTCATCAGGTTGATCTGGAACATGTTTCTTTGGAGAGGGATGTCTGGAATAATCTGCTCAAGCTGCCGCCCCTCGACCTGGCCCTGGATAAGAAGATGAGAACAGATGGATGGACCATTGAAGTCCCTGAAAGGATTCATCCAGAAGACCTGTGCTTCTGGAAAACTGATGATCTACATGCTGCGTTGTTGCGTCATGAATTCTGTCTACATTGAATCATGTTATTTTACTTTAGGTGAAGTGATAACTGTGATGGGAAAAATGCATATGCTGTCTGTTTAAAGAATCATTCGCTGTTAAACATGTGGGTTAAATACTGATGTATGTTCAGATTAATGAGTAACATATAAGTAAAGATGGAGGGACTGATAACATGGGTTGCCAGGCTTAGGGGGCTACTCTGATTCTGACCAGTTGATAAGAACGTCATTCTTCTAACTGCACGGTTTGATGTATGTGGGGACAGGGGATTGGTTGAACGTATAGTTTCGATCAGGTCAAAGTACGCACAGTTAATGTATAACACGTGTTTGAGCTAGTGAGAACCAATTAGAGATGAGATGGTCTTGAAGGGATGGTCATTTCAAAAGTATATAACTGACTGTTTTAACAATGATATTTGGTGGAAACCCTGACAGGCATTGTTGATTCATGGCTGTTGAGGTTTTTTCCCTGCTTGCGCAAGCATGAATGAACGAACGGGGACATTTTGTTTTGACAAGAGAAACTTTGCTTGCTTGTTTGTTTTTGATATTTGATTGGAAACTTTGAACTCTCCACTCGAGTATAGAATTATTTCCATCACATAACATGTCAGCATTATTTACTGCAATTGAATCATAACTGGGGAACAGTCAACTTACACAAAAGCACATCATGTGTCAATAAAAGTCATTCTGGTTCATGCTGTCTAGTAATATGTCTCTGGATCAAACCGCTTCATCTTCAAGAACTAAACAGCAGAGAAGACTTCTAGTGGATGCTTCTGGTGTTGGTTGAGTTGGTTGAACAGTAGTTGTGTTATCGTCGTGTTATGAACTCTAGTTCATATCAATCTTTAGAGAATAATAAGCACATGTTGTTCTTTCTATCTTACCAGAAAACAGAGCAGCAAGAATGATCCACAGCAAATGTTCCATCTCTTCAAGCAGGTCTAAACCATCAGGAGAAACTAGCTGATGTTCAACCAGTTCCAGTAACTTCTTAGCTCCTCTCTAAATGCAGCATTTAGTACTTCTGGAGGTACGAACTTTGTCTTTTTCTGGTGTTGACTTAACCCTCCCGTTGTCCTCGGTGTCAAAATTACCCGCGTACGAGTGTATATGTATGTGTGAATATCCCTTGCGTTGTCTTGGGGTCATAATGACCCCCGTAAAAGTGTACGTCTCCCCCAACCATAACTCCTGTCCCGGGGTCCAAATGACCCAGAGTGTATTTCCACATCCTCCCACGGTCCTCAATTAAATTCAATTCAGTTTATTTTATATAGCCCAACTTCACAAATACAAGTTTGCCTCGGAGGGCTTTACAATCTGTACACATAACATCCTGTCCCGGGACCTCACATCGGATCAGGAAAAACTCCCCTAAAAAGATATAAAAACCCTTTCACAGGGAAAAAAGGGAAGAAACCTGAGGGAGAGCAACAGAGGAGGATCCCTCTCCTGATGGACAGAAGCAATAGATGTCATGTGACCAGAATGAATAGCGTAGTTACAGCACATTACATGAATATGACAGAAATTATTCATATAATGAGTAGTAGGCATGGTCCATGATCCAGATAACCACAATCCATGAAGCAGAAGGAGGGAGAGAGGAGGGGGGGGGGCATGGCAGCAGGCAGGACCGGTTCCAGGCCAGTTCCATCAGCAGGGCCATGGCAGCAGGCAGGACCGGATCCAGGCCAGTTCCATCAGCAGGGCCATGGCAGCACGCAGGACCGGATCCAGGCCGGTTCCAGGCAGCAGGCAGGACACTTACGAGTGTATATGTATGTATGTATGTATACATGTAGCCCGTTGTCCTGGGGTCAAAATGACACACATACGAGTCAACGTCTCACCAACCATAACTCTTGTCCCGGGGGTCAAAATGACCCAGAGTGTATTTCTACATCCTCACGCGGTCCTCTGGGTCAAAATGGCCCGTGGTCCTCTCCTCTCATCACCTCTCCGCAAACAACAAGTCCGTTGTCCTTTCCGTCAATACGTGCCGAGCAAGCCGGCGAAATACGGGATCAAGTCGTGGGTGGCATGCGACGCCAGATCCAGCTACGCTTGGAAGATGCAAGTCTACACCGCAAAGCCGAGCGGCGGACGCCCAGAGAAGAACCTGGGGTTGCGGGTCGTGCTCGACGTGACCGAGGGACCGAGGGGGCGTAACGTCACGTGCACCAATTTCTTCACCTCCTACGAACTCGCACGGCGGCTCCTGCTCAGGAACAACACCGTGGTCGGCACGGTTTGAAAGAACAGGCGAGAGCTCCCGGCCGCGCTGCTCGCGTCCAAGCAGAGAGACGTCTTGTCGTCAAAGTTTGCCTTCACGCCCACCGCCACGCTCGTGTCCTACCTACCGAAGAAGAGCAAGAACGTGGTGCTCCTGAGCACCAGGCACGCAGAGGGCGACGTTAGCGATCGCCCTGACGCCAAGCCCGTCATCATCCTGGACTACAACCGCAACAAAGGCGGCGTGGACAGCCTCGACAAGGTGACCGGGACGTACAGTATAGCTCAAACATATGAATTGTTTGCATTATTTAAATAGTTTCACATTTAACCTATTATAATTGTAAAACAACTGACAGAGGACTTTAATTGACACTCGATTATGTTGAAGTATTGTTCATATTAATAATAAGCAACAACACTTTATTATCATCACTTCCCTGAATCAGTTTATTCTTCAGTGTTTCATTTCCTGTTGTTTCCATCACTACAAAGAATCCAGACTGTATCATCACACACCACTGAAGGTAAACAGAGTGAGACTCCCTCTAGTGGATGTGGTGCAGTATTGTGTTGTCTTTGCTCCAAAGGTTTTTGTACAGAGTTGTGGTGTTTCCTGTCACTGTGGGCCTCAGAGCACAGTAGTACACAGCAGAGTCTGTCACTGCAGCAGAGGAGATCTCCAGATGAAACTCTTTAGATGTTGTGTCATGTGTAAAAGTCAACCCTGCTCTTTTCTCTGAATATTTCGTGATGAGAAGCTGTGGAGATGAACTGGACTTCTGTTGATACCAGTAGAGGTTTTGTACAGAGCCTGAATATTTGCAGGAGAGAGTCACACTCTCTCCTTCCAAAGCCAGCATTACATCTTTAAATTGTGTCACTGAATCCTCAGAGGATCCTGAAAAGAACAAAGATACAGTTCACCATTTGAACTGACTTTAATGGGAGAAAGTATTTTTCCTGAAGAACTGAAATGTTTCATGAATCATGTCCAAGATTTCTTGTTAAAGTTGACTTACCAGTTTGAAACATGAACATCATCAACCAAACTAAAAAGAGCTGCATCGTCTTCACTTGTTCTGAATGAACAAAGAGAGAACACAGAACGTCTTCAGATCCAACAGGAAACCTCAGCTCCTCCTCTTCCTGTGGTCTGTTTACATTCAGAATGATGCACGTTTTAGAAATGACAGTGATGCTGCACTCATCATTATCCTCCTCCTCCAAGAAGGTCACACTGACCTAAGAATTGACGTGTCTGGTGCGTGTGAACAATGAGGTCCATGGTCCAGATACAACTGCCGTCTGGGTCAGGACCGAGGTCGGCCTGGTAGTGCCCCGGGCGTAAAGTATAAATGGCTGCATTCAGGCTCAGAATCGGGCTCGTCTGTGGAGGCTCGTGCTACGGAGCAAGAACAGATTATAACAAGCTTACTCTCCCTCCACTCTTACTGGAGTTTATCTGGAGGCGGTTCCGCTGGCACCATCCTAAAAAGTCCTGGTTCAGTTCTCTGTATTCCCTGTCATAAATAGTAAATTTAGGCCGACGATTGCAGAGTCGTCAGAGAACTTTTGCAGGTGGCAGTTAGCAGAGTTGTGTTTAAAGTCTGAGGTGTAAATGGAGAAGAGGAATGGAGCCAGAATGGTTCCCTGTGGGGCCCCCGTGCTGCAGGACACCCGGTCTGACTCACACTCTGTATCCACACATACTGTGGACGGTTGGTGAGGTAGTCCAGGATCCATGCAGTGAGGTGGTGGTCCACCCCGGTCTGCTCCAGCTTGTCCCTCAGAAGTAAAGGCTGGATGGTGTTGAAGGCACTGGAGAAGTCGTAAAACATGACTCTCACAGTGCTTCCAGCCTTTTCCAGGTGAGAGAGGCATCTCTGCAGCAGGAATATGACGGCGTCATCCACCCCGATGCCAGACTGGTAGGCGAACTGAAGTGTGCTCTTACTTGACCTCGACTATCCTTAGCTGTGGTCTAACTTGACCCCAACTATCCTTTTCTGTGGTCTTACTTTACCTCAACTATACTGAGCTGTGGTCTAACCTCACCCCAACTATCTTGAACTGTGGACTTACTTCAACCCCACTATTCTGTTATGTGGTCTTACTTGACTTTGACTATCCTTAGCTGTGGTCTTGACCCCAACTATCCTGAGCTGCGGTCTTACTTTGCCCCGACTATTCTGTTCTGTGGCCTAACTTGACCCCAACTATCCTGAGCTGTAGTATTACTTGACCCTGACTATTCTGTTCTTTGGTATTACTTGACCCCAACTATCCTGTTCTGTGGTCTTACTTGACCCCAACTATCCTGAGTTGCGGTCTAACTTGACCCTGACTATCCTGTTCTGTGGTCTTACTTGACCCCAACCATCCTGAGTTGCGGTCTAACTTGACCCTGACTATCCTGTTCTGTGGTCTTACTTGACCCCAACTATCCTGTTATGTGGTGTTACTTGACCCCAACTATCCTGTTCTGTGGTCTTACTTGACCCCAACTATCATGAGCTGCGGTCTTACTTGACCCCAACTATCCTGTGCTGTGGTCTTACTTGACCCCAACTATCCATAGCTGTGGTCTAACTTGAAGAATCTAACTTGAAGAATCCAGGCTGTATCATCACAGACCACTGAAGGTACACAGAGTGAGACTCCCTCTAGTGGATGTGGTGCAGCATTGTGTTGTCTTTGCTCCAAAGGTTTTTGTACAGAGTGTTGGTGTTTCCTGTCACTGTGGGCCTCAGAGCACAGTAGTACACAGCAGAGTCTGTCAATGCAGCAGAGGAGATCTGCATCAGGATTTGGTTTTGATCCACTTCAATCTTCAGTCCAGAGATCGGACTATTCACTAAACTTCCTGTTCCTAAATGGGAGATGAGGAACTCTGGTGGTTTTCTTGGATGTTGTCGATACCAGAAGAAATAATCACCACCAGCTCCTTGTTTGGAGTATTTGTAGGACAGAGTAACAGGGCTGTCTTCTAAACTGGACTCTTCTTTCTTGACTGGACTAAGGTCTTCACAGCTGACAACTAAAGGAAGAGAGAACTCCAAAGACTCAGTTAATGGATCACATTCAAATAACATTGGACTTTTATATACAGAATCTTACATACCTCTTAGAAAGCAAAATGGCAGTAGGGAAAGTAAATAATAGTCTAATGCCAGCATGTTGAATAAAGGTGATGCTGATGGTTTGTGTATTGAACTCTGTTGAATATAGAAGCTCTTCTCTTCTCTAGTTCAGGAACATCTTAGCTCCTCCCTGAGTCTCTCAGTCTCCTCTTAGATGTGTTTTCTCTTCTCTCAGTTCCTCTTCCTCCTGGTTAATGTGGTTGAGGGGTTTCTGTGCCCCAATGAACCTGGAGCTGAGTGGTCAGGAGCAATAGCTCCTGGCAGGGTCTCCCAAGGTACAGTGGTATCAGTGGAGGGTCCAAGAGTGATTCACTGACCCTTTATGAATTGTCTAGGCTTGTCGCTCCACTCCCAGTAAAGGGGTACCGGGGACCCCTTCTGGAGCCAGACCTGGGAGGGCAGCTCCCCGGTGAGCATCTGGTGGCCTTGGTACATGGGGCACGGCCGGGCACAGCCCAAGAATCTGAATTGATCCTCCGCCCTGTGGGCCCAACACTTACCAGGATAGGCTTTGGGGTCAGGTGCAATGTGAGCTGGGCAGCAGGCGAGGACCTCGGCCCTCCAACCACTGTCATCACAGACCAGCTCCAGAGACATGGAGTGTCTCTTCTCTGGCGGGGAAGGAACCGGAGCTTGTGCGGAAGATGGAGCGCTACCAACTAGATATAGTTGGGATCACCTCCATGCAAAGCACTGGTTCTGGACCCAAACTCCTGGAGAGGGTCTTGACTCTCTCCTTCTCCGGAGTTTCCCAGTATAAGAGGCACTCGGCGGGTGTGGGGATACTCAAGAGGCCCTGGCTGAGCGCTGCTGTTTTGAAGCTTTCCCAAGGGTTTATGAGGCTTTCCTCTCTTCAACTGTGTGTCGCTGACAGGAAGTCTCTAGCTGTTGTTTGTGTTCATGCACTGAACAGCATGTCAGACTACTCTGCCTTCTTCCAGTCACTGGGTGGTGTTCTGGAAAGGACGCCGACTGGGAGACTTCAACTCTCATGTGGGTAACAATAAAGAAACCTGGAGGTGGGTAATTTGGAGGAATGGACGGCCACATGTGGACCCCAGTGGTACTTTGTTGTTGGACTTCTGTTCTGGTCTTGGATTGTCCGTAATAAACACCATGTTGGAACATAGGGCGGTCCATGAGGGTACATGGTAACAGAACCTCCTCAGCCAAAGTTCTATGATGGACTTTGTTGTCCTTTCATCAGATCTGTGTCTCTATGTCTTGAAAACTTGAGTGAAGAGAGGAGCAGAGCTGTCAATGATCACCACCTGGTGGTGAGTTGGATCAGATGGTGGATTCAAGCCGGTAGTGAGGGTGAACTGGGAACGTCTGACTGAGGCCCCTGTATTCAAGTATTCAAGTCCCACTTTCTAAAGAACTTCTCATGCTTCCCGGAGGAGGCTGGGGAAATGGGATCAGAGTGGGCCATGTTTGAAGCCTCCATTGTGGAAGTGGCTGCTATGATCTGTGGCTACAAGGAGCTGGGCCTCTTGTGGTGGAAACCTAAGAACCCTCTGGTGGACACTTTTTGGGCTTGGCAGACCCAGGTTATCTTGAATGGGCAGACTGTATCATCACATACTACTGAAGGTACACAGAGTGAGACTCCCTCTAGTGGATGTGGTGCAGTATTGTGTTGTCTTTGCTCCAAAGGTTTTTGTACAGAGTTGTGGTGTTTCCTGTCACTGTGGGCCTCAGAGCACAGTAGTACACAGCAGAGTCTGTCACTGCAGCAGAGGAGATCTCCAGATGAAACTCTTTAGATGTTGTGTCATGTGTAAAAGTCAACCCTGCTATTTTCTCTGAATATCCCGTGATGAGAAGCTGTGGAGATGAACTGGACTTCTGTTGATACCAGTAGAGGGTTGGCAAAGAGCCTGAATATTTGCAGGAGAGAGTCACACTGTCTCCTTCCAAAGCCAGCATTACATCTTTAAATGGTGTCACTGAATCCTCAGAGGATCCTGAAAAGAACAAAGATACATTTCAGCATTTGAACTGACTTTAATGGGAGAAAGTATTTTTCCTGATTAACTGAAATGTTTCATGAATCATGTCCAAGATTTCTTGTTAAAGTTGACTTACCAGTTTGAAGCATGAACATCATCAACCAAACTAAAAAGAGCTGCATCGTCTTCACTTGTTCTGAATGAACAAAGAGAGAACACAGAACGTCTTCAGATCCAACAGGAAACCTCAGCTCCTCCTCTTCCTGTGGTCTGTTTACATTCAGAATGATGCACATTTTAGAAATGACGGTGATATTGCACTCATCATCATCATCATCATCATCATCATCATCATCATCATCATCATCCTTCTCCTCCAAGAAGGTCACACTGACGTAAGAATTGACAGAAAATCCCCCTGAATTCATGTTGAGAGAACAGCTTTCTAAAGATCAGCCGTCATGCTGAATCAGCTCCACATGATAGTTCAGGTTCCTCGCTGCTAAAACTGAAACTTGCTTCCGCTCCTCGGCGTTCAACAGCTGAGGAACTATGGGTCCAGACACACAGCTGGAGTTCCCATGCATCACTCTCGACCAATCAATATGAAAGCGTTCCTTCCAGTTGTGAAATAGGAGCGCATCCATGAGATTACAAACCATATTCCCAGAGAAATAATCAGAACTAAGTAGCAGTTAAACGTACTTTATCCTCGCCGTAGCATGATGATGAGGAATGGCACGCAAGTGGTCGCTGTTGGTCGTGGACCTCTGGATTTTCAACTTGGTGCGTCTGGTGCGTGTGAACAATGAGGTCCATGGTCCAGATACAACTGGCGTCTGGGTCAGGACCGAGGTCGGCCTGGTAGTGCCCCGGGCGTAAAGTATAAATGGCGTTCAGGCTCAGAATCGGGCTCGTCTGTGGAGGCTCGTGCTACGGAGCAAGAACAGATTATAACAAGCTTACTCTCCCTCCTGGCCGTCTCGATTTCACAGGGGCGTCATCCCTTAGGGATGCTCTTTATTCACCTGCTCGCTGGACATGGCCTCTTCCTGGTCCAGATATGCACAATCTTTTCCATCTTGTCGACGGGTGCTAACGTGACCATGTTCTCCAATTAATGGTTTATGGTTACCTGCCTTAACGTGATCGTTTCTCAGTTCTTGGTTTAACGTTAACTGGCTTTACGTGACCTTTTCCATTTCCCCCACAAAAAAGATCTGACTTACCTACTTTCTCATTTCCCGATCTTGACACAGAATATTCTGTTCTGTGGTCTAACCTCACCCCAACTATCCTGAACTGTGGTCTAAAAGTGGACCAGACTATTTTGAGCTGCGGTCTTAGTTGACCCCAACTATCCTTTTCTGTGGTCTTACTTTAGCTCAACTATACTGAGCTGTGGTCTAACCTCACCCCGACTATCCTGAACTGTGGAATTACTTCAACCCGACAATTCTGTTATGTGGTCTTATTTGACCCCAACTATCCTGAGCTGCGGTCTAAAAATGTGACCCCAACTATTCTGCTATGTGGTGTTACTTGACCCCAACTATCCATAGCTGTGGTCTAACTTGAAGAATCTAACTTGAAGCATCCAGACTGTATCATCACAGACCACTGAAGGTACACAGAGTGAGACTCCCTCTAGTGGATGTGGTGCAGTATTGTGTTGTCTTTGCTCCAAAGGTTTTTGTACAGAGTTTTGGTGTTTCCTGTCACTGTGGGCCTCAGAGCACAGTAGTACACAGCAGAGTCTGTCAATGCAGCAGAGGAGATCTCCATCAGGAATCGGTTTTGATCCACTTCAATCTTCAGCCCAGAGATCGGACTATTCAATAATCGTCCTGTTCCTAAATGGGAGATGAGGAACTCTGGTGGTTTTCCTGGATGTTGTCGATACCAGAAGAAATAATCACTACCAGCTGCTTGTTTGGAGTATTTGTAGGACAGAGTAACAGGGCTGTCTTCTAAACTGGACTCTTCTTTCTTGACTGGACTGAGGTCTTCACAGCTGACACCTAAAGGAAGAGAGAACTCCAAAGACTCAGTTAATGGATCACATTCAAATAACATTGGACTTTATATACAGAATCTTACATACCTCTTAGAAAGCAAAATGGCAGTAGGGAAAGTAAATAATATTCTAATGCCAGCATGTTGAATAAAGGTGATGCTGATGGTTTGTGTATTGAACTCTGTTGAATATAGAAGTTCCTCTCTTCTCTAGTTCAGGAACATCTTAGCTCCTCCCTGAGTCTCTCCGTCTCCTCTTAGATGTGTTTTCTCTTCTCTCAGTTCCTCTTCCTCCTGGTTAATGTGGTTGAGGGGTTTCTGTGCCCCAATGAACCTGGAGCTGAGTGGTCATGAGCAATAGCTCCTGGCAGGGTCTCCCAAGGTACAGTGGTATCAGTGGAGGGTCCAAGAGTGATTCACTGACCCTTTATGAATTGTCTAGGCTTGTTGCTCCTCTCCCAGTAAAGGGGTACCGGGGACTCCTTCTGGAGCCAGACCTGGGAGGGCAGCTCCCCGGTGAGCATCTGGTGGCCTTGGTACATGGGGCACGGCCGGGCACAGCCCAAGAATCTGAATTGATCCTCCGCCCTGTGGGCCCAACACTTACCAGGATATGCATTGGGGTCAGGTGCAATGTGAGCTGGGCAGCAGGCGAGGACCTCGGCCCTCCAACCACTGTCATCACAGACCAGCTCCAGAGACATGGAGTGTCTCTTCTCTGGCGGGGAAGGAACCGGAGCTTGTGCGGAAGATGGAGCGCTACCAACTAGATATAGTTGGGATCATCTCCAAGCAAAGCACTGGTTCTGGAACCAAACTCCTGGAGAGGGTCTTGACTCTCTCCTTCTCCGGAGTTTCCCAGTATAAGAGGCACTCGGCGGGTGTGGGGATACTCAAGAGGCCACATGTGGACCCCAGTGGTACTTTGTTGTTGGACTTCTTTTCTGGTCTTGGACCCTCCATTCATTCTCTATGGTAGTGCTGAAACACTACCGATGTAATATATCTTTGGCCGCTAGTGGCGCAGTGGAGCCGTTTTGAGTTTCCCCGGCTCCTCCCCCTGCTCGCCCCTCCCTTCCTGCTTCACTCACAGACGGAACAGAGTATAGACAACACGGATTTTCTGCAGCTCTTCATTGTTTGAATAATAATGAGCTGAAATGTGATGATAATTAGTGTTGACATGTTCTGGTTCACTTGAAAGCTGTAAAGTTAGTGGTGTTTCTTCAGTGTTGTTTAATCATGTGGGACTTCTTCGGGTTTCTGTGGCCGGAAGTTTCACTAGTTAACGTGACTGTCCATTCACATGTATGATAGAGTGTTCTCCTGCACGTCAGTAACATGCATGTAATATAATAACTGTGGATATTACGTTACATGCACGCTGTGAACGAACAGCACGGACCCGCAGCTTCATTTGGATCACGTGAACGTGCATACACGTGCACGTCTGCTGAGTAACGTTACTGAGGACCACCTGCAAGATGCATGTAGTTTACAGTCATGTAACTATGGTAACTGCTCCACATGTATGTGACAGGAAGAGTTACTAATGAGGTCCTAGTTAGTTATCAGATTAAGGTTATCATACAACATATACTCATATACAGACTTATACTTGTTAAAGAGTATTTACATTGCCAACAACACCTGGCAAGAGATTTGGGACAGCAGTTTGGATGGATATGCATCCTTCATTGTGAAGAAAAACTGTGCTGCAGGAACAAAGATGCACAAACTCCAGCTCTACCTCCAGAAGAAGCTGCATCCGCCCTCTGGATCCTCTCTGATGACTCAACCCCTCCTGCTGAAGCCATGCTGACTGTTTGTTTAGTCAGGAAGATGAACACACTTCCATCCTACGAGTGGGGATGGAAGTCCTTCAATACATTAAGATGTGTATTTAATGACATTGTAATTCTTGTCTGTTTGCATCAGTGATGGATGAAGATGAAGATGAAGAGTGATGCTGGGTATCTCTCCTTCCAAGCAGCATGTGCAGAGCTGTGAGTAAACATGTGTTTCATGTTGTTTCTAGCTGAAGATTCAAAATCATTTACAGTTCAGCCCATGTGCTATTGGTCGTGTGTTCTATTCAGCATACATGTTGTTGTTTTGTGTGTTTAACAGGTGATGTTGCATCATCCTCAGCGTCTGCCACAATACAACAGGGTTTGGGTATAGAAAGAGGTTTTTAATGGAAAACGGGCGGCACTGGGACCATGAGCTCTTCTCCCACATGAAGCATGACTTTATCATCCCGTCATGTTGACATGTTCTGGTCATGTGTGTGTGTGTTCTGGTCATGTGTGTGTTCTGGTCATGTGTGTGTGTGTGTGTGTTCTGCTGTTCTACTTCTCGTCCTCCTGACTATGAATTGATCTCAGCCGTGATGAGGGTACGTATCAGTCTTTATTTTCCTTATGTAAGAACACGTGTATATATATATATATATATATATATATATATATATATATATGTGGAACTACTGTGTTACTAACACCTGCTTGCATGTGTTTTAGTGTGTTTTAGTGTGTTTGAAGTGAGTTTTAGTGTCATGTTGCTTCCCCTGCTGAGGTTAAATCTTAATGACCGGCTACTGAATATTAACCCAATCCAACATAAACACACGTGTATGAATGAAGTATATTCTTTATATAATAATGTTAGAAACAGTCTGTTTCATTGGATTTGGCTGAGAAAAGCAGGCGAAGTAAACTACTACTAATAATTTCTGCCTTTACTAATAGTAGTTTTTGTGTATTGTCAAATTATAAATAACAAACAAGGGTGTTTCCATTGCAGCACCATCTGCGACGCTGGCTGCACCAGCCAAGGCTCAAGGTTCACCAGTAAATGGTAAATGAATCATAATTCTGTCTATTCATTGAAACATTAGCGCTCATTTTCACTGTGCTTATATATTAGTTATAAAACATGAATTGATAATTTTTCCCTGCAGCCCCTGCTTTGCCGTCTGTGAAGAGACCTGAGTCGTTCCCCAGCAGCTCCTGTGTCTGATGCCAGGAGGACCAGCTCATCTGTCCACAGAGGTGACCGTCACAGTGCCTGCTGGGTATTATTTTACCTGTATTTGCATCGTAAAAATATCCATATGTAGTTTTCAGACCAAAAGGAGGCAGCACTCCAGCGTTCAGCTCGCTGAGTGTCACGGACTACAGAGCAGACGTCATGTTACATTCCTGCTTCATCTTACTGTCAATGAAAACAACATGTTCAATGTTCTCTACAGAGTCAGATGACCTCCAGACTCCTCCTGAGGCGTCATCTGCAAACTGCACAAAGAGACCAAAGTCAGTATTTGAATGTTTTTGATTTGGTCGTGTAGATTTTAAAAAGATGACATCAAGTCCCACCCAATCGTACTAATTTGCGATGTCTTTATTCTGGTCTGACTAGGTGAGCCATTAGCTGTCCCCACCCGTCCTCCTCCACAGCTTCCTGCCTGCGTGGACCTGTTGGCAGCAGCAGAGGGTCTGCATGAAGACGGAGCTGGAGTCTCTGGGTCTCTGGCCAGGCTCCATTCCTGTGCTCAACCTGATGAAGATGGTGTCTTTGTGGCGGTCGCCTCCCCAGCCAGAACTAATTGACAGTATCTCTGATCTTCCTTCCCCAAAGTACTTTCAACTCCATCCATTCTTCATATGGAAGCCAGAGAACGAGAGCCTCATGGGGAGAACGAGGAACAACGACACTCTGCCGTGCATTGAAGGTTGTGCCCGGCCTCAAGTGGCCTCTGCAGGTGTTGGTAGACCTCGTGTGGTTGTTGGTGTCACTGGGCAGTACTGCCTGTTGTCCTCCAGGCTGTGCTGCACAGTGTGCAAAAGGAGGTGGTACGCTGACAACCCAGTGTGGCTTGACAAACTGCCAAAGAGGTACACTCACTTGTTGCCAGCAATCCTGACGTACAAGAAGGCCGTATGCAAATCGGTCATGGAGGAGCTCAGGCGAACAGGTAACTCCCCCACCGACATGGCAAAGCAGGTAATGGAGGCGATGCACCTGGAATTTGAACGGGCTCACCTGGCTCACCTCAGCTGTCAAAACGTCATGGACGGAGAGGCAGGACAGTACGACCAGAGGACCATCACTCAGTTCTTGAGACAGGAAACCAAGCCGGCTCCCTTCAGAGAGTACGGGGTTCAGATGGCTGGAACGGGGTCATTGTGTCTGCTCACTGCCTGCTGCACGAGTACCAGCACCAGGAGAGCGCCATCAACTTCTCCAGGGAAGCTGTGGACAGGCGTTCCGCTCAGACCACACCCGCAAAGTTGCGAGGAAGGTCACCTTCTCATCCGGCACCATGTCCTCGTATGCGGTCATGAATGAGAACTGGATGATCCTGTCATGGGCGATGGTGCAGTCTCAGACAGAGAAGTCCCTGAAGCCCACGTACGAGGGCCTGGCACGGCGCTGCAGCACCGCAGGCGTACAGAAGGCACAATACCACTGGGTAGACAGGTACATTTCAATCTTTATTTTTAACAAATGGCTCATAATCACAACTTATATTGCTTTTTATATTTTCAAATTTGATGAAAGATATCACATAGCATTCATTTAGCTGTTAAGAATCATCCTATTATATGCACTGGACTACAGGTGGTGGTTCATATGACTGCTTCAACATTCATGGCTGTACTTCTTCTTTCAGGGATTGCAGCGTTCACAGTGGCAGAATCGTATGCAGGAGAGCATCTGAAGTGGGATTGTTGGTTAAACAACTGATGCCATCGTTGCAGAGGTCACTTCTGGGAACCTGCTGAACTCGTGTGCATCACGATCTCATTTCAGTGCGAACGTGAGTGTGAAGCTGGACATGTTCCACTGTATGAGGAGGTTCCTCTGAGTGTGTGACAGAGCATCATGCACCGTACAGTTCGTTTGCTCAGCTCCTGTCTGCGGTCTTTTTTGTGGTGGATCAGGAAGACCTGCAGAGGCTTAAAGACGCCAAAGCCTTCTGTGGAATTCAGCCTGCCAACCCGACCAAGCCACACATCCGGGAGCACTGCAGGACCAGGATCCCACTGGAGGAGCTCGTCAAGAGCGTGGAGGGGGTTTTCCAGCAGTTTCACCTCACCAGTGACCCGAATGGCGCTCCTCTCTTCAAGCCCTCACTGCTGAAGGTATGGAGGATCCAGCGAGTGCACATCCTGCGGGCTTGCCTGAGTGATCCGGCGGTGGAAGGTGGGATTTTGTACAGGTATGGAGGATCACGGCAGCTGAATCACGTCCAGGGTGAAGGGGCCAAAGTTCCTGTTTGGATCCCCATCAGACATCCCAGCAGGAGGGCGACCACTGCCACCAGGCTCAGTGGGTCACTGGAACACGCGTTTCCCCAGAGCTGTTTCAAGCTCAGGGGATGACTGGGTGGCGCGGTGGAATTACCAGCGCCTGGTGGACTTGAAGCAGCCTGGTGTTCACCTCCCAGCTGTCTTTGATCCAGCACTAATGGCCCAGCTCCACAGTCTCTGAACGGGTGTTGGGACTATACATATCCAGCATTTCATCTCTGGAGTAGAGACACAGGAGAGAGGTTCGGCCTGCAGTACGTTGAGCCTGGTTGCCGCGCAGTTCCTCTGGACCGGGACAAGGACAAGACCAAGACCGACTCGGCCCCGGCCCTGAGTCCACCTCCTCAAAGCAGCGCGCCCACTGCCCAGTCCTCCCAGTCCTCCCAGTCCTCCTCTATGGCACCACTCACGCTGTTCCAGTTTCCTCCATGCCCGCCTGCAGATCCTGCTGTCAAACCCGACGTGAATCCCAGGACGCCTCCCGGCCCTCAGACAGATCCAGGTAACATCTAGCAGACAAACAAAGTAGTGGACGAGACTCAGCATTAGCTCGTAGAAACTGAATGTCAATCATATTTATTTTAATACGGGGATGTGTTGCAGTATTCTTTTCTTATGAGATGTGAAAATATTGAATGCGTAAATGAGTAGACAGTTACATAAACATACCATACACGTGTGTGGAATAAGGCTTTTTACCGTCTGTAGGTCAGAATAACTTATTGTCCTGTCTTTTGTTGTCGTAGAAACCACATGTCCTCACCAACTGCCCTCGCACTGGACCTGTGAAGACAGGAGGAGAGTGTTTGTGTTGGACCCCATGAAGGCAGCTGCTGACAAGCTGCTCAACAACACCGTGGGCAGAAGGACAAGCTCAAGCTGGTGGACCAGGACTATGCTGCTCTAGGCCACAACTCCTGTACTGACAACAAAGCATCATATCCTACAACATGTAAAACACCAGCTCATCTTTGAACACCAGCCAGAGAAACTGCAAGAGAGGCAGGAACTCTGGCCCTCTGCCCAAAGGCAGTGAGCCTACTCCTGTGCCTGTTGCTGTGGTTAATCCACCGCCGCCTGTTCAGGCCCTTACTCAAGCCTCCATTGAGCAAATTGTCCAAAACATCATACAGAAGCAACAGCAGCAACAACAGCAACAACAACAGCAGCAGCAACAACAACAACAACAACCAGTGCAAAAAAGAAGCAGACAAAAAGTGCGTACGGCCAGGTATGAGAATGATGGTTCCTCCATCCACTTCTTTTACCAGCTGGCCCTGTCAGATACCTTTACTGCTCCACTAAAGGTTTAAAGCATATGGCGCTGAAGGTCTGACAAACCCCAGAATGCCCTTCAACGACTTTGCGGAAACAAAGTTCTTTCAACAGGAACTGGATGCCACAAAGAAAAGGGTGGAGGAGAGAGGGCAGCAGAAAGGGAAGAGCACTGAGTCCCAGCACACAGGTCCAAGCTGTGGCTTCTGTCGGATGGGACTGAAGCCCCAACAGGCCTCACATCCACACCGGTCCCCTGGAGCAGCAGGAAGTACATGTACTGCCCTGCTGAAGGGTTCTCCCTGAACAAAGACCAGGGCATGGAGGAGGAGATGGCATGAAGAGAGTTCCAGGTGTCTGCCTTTATGAGGAAGAAAACAAGAGATGGATGGTTGGAAAGGGACAATAAGAGAAAAGGAGTGTTTTGTCATTTTGTAACTTTTCTTATTTCAATAATACATTTTCTGTATTATATAAATTATTATATTTGTTTACATATGTGTGTTGTGTTTGTGTGACTGTGGGCTCTGTGTTCAATATTTACTGTTGTGTTGTGGTTAATAAATATATTTCATGGACTAATGTCTACAAGTCTTATTAATATGTGAGCCATTAACAGTAAAGACATATTTAATTGAAGTAATTGTAATGAACATGTTCATAAGTAGGAAAACTGTAATATAATAAGTACATAGCCATAAATAAGTCAAGTACTTATATGATCTGTCTGCCACTATAATAGTGACAATCAGTAAACTTATTAAAGTACACTTTTATTAATTCATAATTAGCTCTTCATCATTGATGTGTGGCTTTGCCCAAAATGACTCAATAACAGAACAGAAGAATATTTGAGTCTCAGATGCTGAAAACAGGGATATTCCTCCCCTCAGACAGGCTGGAATAATGCTGCGATCTCATTGGCTGTCAGTGAACGGGGGGCGGTTGGGGGTTCAGTGTCTTGCTCAGGGACACTTGGACATGTGGGCGGTTGGGGGTTCGGTGTCTTGCTCAGGGACACTTGGACATGTGGGCGGTTGGGGGTTCGGTGTCTTGCTCAGGGACACTTGGACATGTGGGCGGTTGGGGGTTCAGTGTCTTGCTCAGGGACACTTGGACATGTGGGCGGTTGGGGGTTCAGTGTCTTGCTCAGGGACACTTGGACATGTGGGCGGTTGGGGGTTCGGTGTCTTGCTCAGGGACACTTGGACATGTGGGCGGTTGGGGGTTCAGTGTCTTGCTCAGGGACACTTGGACATGTGGGCGGTTGGGGGTTCGGTGTCTTGCTCAGGGACACTTGGACATGTGGGCGGTTGGGGGTTCAGTGTCTTGCTCAGGGACACTTGGACATGTGGGCGGTTGGGGGTTCAGTGTCTTGCTCAGGGACACTTGGACATGTGGGCGGTTGGGGGTTCAGTGTCTTGCTCAGGGACACTTGGACATGTGGGCGGTTGGGGGTTCAGTGTCTTGCTCAGGGACACTTGGACATGGGGGCTGTGGGGGCTGGGATGGAGCCGGCTGCCTTGTGGTTGCTGGGCGACCACTCATCCCCTGAGCTGCATGGTGCATGGGAACAGAACCTCAGCTAAGGCTCTGTGGTGGACTTTGTGGTCCTCTCCTCAGATCTGAGTCTCTATGTCTTGTTAGGGTGTCTCAGGCTGTTCTCAGCAGAGGAGGAGAGTTACGGACCTGGACTGTGGAGCGTTAAAAGAAGCACTTTGAGCAACTCCTGAACCGACCATGGAGGAGGAAGAGGTGTTAGTACAGAGTGGTGCTGTTTCCTGTCAGTGGTACACAGCAGAGTCTGAAGCTTCTGGGTCTTCAGGAACTGATGTCTTGTTGATTGAAGCATCAAATCTGTGTTTGAGGAACTCTGGAGCTTTAAGTACTTTGGTACTAGTACCGTGCTGCTAACAGATCGGGTCCAGTCTACATCCAGGACATGGTGACACCTCAAACCCAGCCCGTTCGCTCCGCTCGGCTTCAGCCAATCAGCTTGTAGCTCCGTCACTGAGAGCTAAACACTCAACAAAGTCAGACTGTTAGGCCCAATTCCAATCTCCACCCTAAACCCTCAGACCCTGAACCCTCAGGACTCACTGACGTCAGCTCTAAGTGTCTGAGTGTGAGAGGCTGTGAGGGCTTGATGGTGTGAATATGAATGACAGCACTTTGCTGCTACGTATCACGTGACTACATACACAAATATTGTGTATTTATTTTATACTTTTTATTCATTGATTTGAACGTCTTCCTCACGAGATGAGAAGTCATTTTAGATGATATATTTACTTGTTTTTGTCAAAACGAAATGTTTGATGAATGTAAACAAAATATTATCATATACATTTTCTGCTTGCATTCCTATGATTTCATGTGTTTTTATGTTTAATCCATAATGTTGTAGTGTAAATGTATTATATTATTTTATCGGGCTGAACGCCCACGTGTCTCTTTGTTTACCTTTTCTTTTTCTTTTTTTTTACGTCTCCATGCTTCCATTGGGAACTGCGTGTTTAACGTCACTTTGCAATGCATTGTGGGTAATTCCCTTAGGCAAAGTCAGCATCTAATGCTGTCTTACGGAAAGGGATCATAAAGGGTCAAAATGTCTGAGAGACTCCAGCACTCGACAATGGGACAGAACTAAACCCTCATGGACTTCACGGGAGCCTCAAAGTCTGTGAGTCCGTAAGGGTGGAGATTGGAATTGACCCGTAGTGTAGTAGAAAGTACAACATGTACCTCTGAGATGTAGGACAGTAGAAAGTACAACATGTACCTCTGATATGTAGGACAGTAGAAAGTACAACATGTACCTCTGAGATGTAGGACAGTAGAAAGTACAACATGTACCTCTGAGATACAAACCTCAAAGTCTGTGAGTCCGTAAGGTGGAGACTGTGACTGGCCCTTGGTGTCCTGGCTCCTCATTGGTGGAACGAGCTCCCCATTGACTTCAGGACAGCAGGAAGTCTCCACATCTTCCACCGTGAACTAGAAATACATCTTTCAGACTCCACCTTGAATAGGAAGGCAGCACCTAGCAGCACCTAGATGAAACTTACTGACAGCACTTTGTAACTTAACTTTATTGAAATGGTACTTTCTTGATTCTTGTTGTTCTGAGTTTGTTCTCATGGTGGAATGAACTCATTGTAAGTCTCTTTGGATAAAAGCGTCAGCTAAATGAAATGTGATGTAATGTAATGTACTTTGGGAAATCATTGACTTCTTGTTTGTACCAGAACAAATAGGGACTTGCTCTTGTCTCAAAGGTACAGTGGAGTTGTTAGCGCGTATTCATTATTGGATCTCTGGTGTAGCGTCCAGAAGAACTCAGCCAAACAACTTCTCTCCTTCTCTGAATTTATTTTCCTTGATCTCAAGTAAAGTAACAAGCTGCAGTCTTGATATCAGGGAGTCAGTCAACAGCAGGTTGACCGTCAGAAACACCCTGAGCAGCCGTAAGGTCGGCTCTTTAACACACGGCTCTCCGTCATGAACATCTAACATTTAATTGGCTCTAACCTTTCTAAGAGGAGGAGAATCGTGTCTTCATCTTTTCTCACACGACTGGAACACAACGACCAGTCTGCTTCCATAATGTCAACATACTGATAAACAGGTGTGAGTGTTGGAGTGCAGAGTGTGGAACCTTGAGGAACCTTGAGGAACCTTGAGGAACCTAGAGGAACGTTTCTCACAGACAGGATCTGTTAAACTGACCTCGCACAACCTGAACTCTAATAGACAGAAGAAGAATGAAATGAAGAATATCTACAGAATATAAGGATTTACATTATCAGAGTGTAACGGTCTGTCCTTCAGTAGCGATGACATCTCCTGTTGACTGGCCCACTCTGTCTTCTCCTTTACACTCTGAGGAAGAAGAGATGATCAATACAGATGATTGATTAAAGCAGAACTGTCAGCAGGTTAAAGAGTTCTTTATCCAGAGAGTGTGTCATGTCTGCAGGGAGACATGGGTGTCAGTTTATTATATATTGTATATTCCAGTGCTGCCCTCTGCTGGACAGCACTAGAATATAATAGACATACACATTGTTTATTCATTTTCTGATATGTAGGACAGTAGAAAGTACAACATGTACCTCTGAGATGCAGTGTAGTAGAAAGTACAACAAGTACCTCTGATATGTAGGACAGTAGAAAGTACAACAAGTACCTCTGATATGTAGGACAGTAGAAAGTACAACATGTACCTCTGACTCTCTGGGTCAATCCCAATCTCCACCCTAAACCCTCAAGCCCTGAACCCTCAGGACTCACTGACGTCAGCTCTAAGTGTCTGAGTGTGAGAGGCTGTGAGGGCTTGATGGTGTGAATATGAATGACAGCACTTTGCTGCTACGTATCACGTGACTACATACAAAATATTGTGTATTTATTTTATACTTTTTATTCACTGATTTGAACGTCTTCCTCACGAGATGAGAAGTCATTTTAGATTATATATTTACTTGTTTTTGTCAAAACGAAATGTTTGATGAATGTAAACAAAATATTTATAAATATATTTTCTGCTTGCATTCCTCTGATTTCATGTGTTTTTATGTTCCATCTTTAATCCGTAATGTTGTAGTGTAAATGTATTTTATCGGGCTGAACGCCCACGTGTCTCTTTGTTTACCTTTTTTTTTTTTTTTTACGTCTCCATGCTTCCATTGGGAACTGCGTGTTTAACGTCACATTGCTATGAACTGTGGGTAATTCCCTTAGGCAAAGTCAGCATCTAATGCTGTCTTACGGAAAGGGATCATAAAGGGTCAAAATGTCTGAGAGACTCCAGCACTCGACAATGGGACAATGGGACAGAACTAAACCCTCACGGACTTCACGGGAGCCTCAAAGTCTGTGAGTCCGTAAGGGTGGAGATTGGAATTGACCCGTAGTGTAGTAGAAAGTACAACATGTACCTCTGAGATGTAGGACAGTAGAAAGTACAACATGTACCTCTGAGATGTAGGACAGTAGAAAGTACAACATGTGCCTCTGAGATGTAGGACAGTAGAAAGTACAACATGTACCTCTGAGATGTAGGACAGTAGAAAGTACAACATGTACCTCTGATATGTAGGACAGTAGAAAGTACAACATGTACCTCTGAGATGTAGGACAGTAGAAAGTACAACATGTACCTCTGATATGTAGGACAGTAGAAAGTACAACATGTACCTCTGATATGTAGGACAGTAGAAAGTACAACATGTACCTCTGATATGTAGGACAGTAGAAAGTACAACATGTACCTCTGAGATGTAGGACAGTAGAAAGTACAACATGTACCTCTGATATGTAGGACAGTAGAAAGTACAACATGTACCTCTGATATGTAGGACAGTAGAAAGTGTAGAACATACGTCTATGTTCATCTTGTTTAAGTAATGTTCAGATTGAATTCCGATAACTAGACACGGCGCATGCGTATAGTCAGAATGAATATGAATGACGAGCATGACTCACGTTGCCTGTAATGTCTTCTCAAGTTCCCGAGTAAAGAAACTAATTACACGGAGTCCGGAATTGTGTCACTCGTCTTTCAACATGGTGTCAGAAGTTGCGGTTTGGTCGTGAATGGAATACCTGCCTACGACGTGGTAAGACGTACTTTTCTCAGCGCTTTGTGGACGTAGCAAACAGCCAGCTAGCGCTGCACGTCTAACGTAGCAAAGGCTAACTTCCGACGACAACGACCATGGCTGAAGGATTCCGTAGACCAGAACAGCTGATATTTGATGGAAACATAGCTGAAGGATGGCGTGTATTCGAGCAAGAATATGAAATATTCATTGCAGCTGCTCACTCCGATAAGGATGCTCGAACTCGAGCTTTCATACTTTTGAACTTAGCTGGTTCGGAAGCTATTGAACGAGAAGGTGCTTTCGTCTATGCACCCGCTGTTCACGCGGGGGAGGGAGACAACAGACGTTTAGTGACCGCAGCAGAATCTAGAGAAGATCCTGAATGTCTCAAACGGAAATTCCGCCAACTTTGCAGCCCTCAAACAAACATAACAATGGAAAGGCATAAGTTTAATACAAGAAACCAACGACCAGATGAAACAGTGGAGGCGTATGTGAGTGACCTGAAAATCAAAGCTAAGAACTGCAGATTTGGTGAACTCAAAGACGAGTTAATCAGAGACAGAGTGGTGTGTGGCGTAATGAATGATAGCATGAGAAAGCAACTTCTGCGTGACAATGAGCTAACTTTAACCAAAGCCATTGAAGTGTGCCAAATATATGAACAGACCGAGCAACACACAAAAGCCCTTGCAGCTCCAAAGCAAACACTTGCTAAAGTGGACAGTTTACAACACGCAGTCAAAAAAAGACAGCCACAGAAACTAAAATCAGGCATTGAGCAGCGTGCATCACAATCACATTCAGACCAGCGTTACGCTTCGACATTTAACTGCAACAATTGTGGAAACAAGCATGAGGCCAGAAGAGAGAAATGCCCTGCTTATGGTCAGCAATGTCACAAGTGTGGAAAATGGAACCATTTCCAGAAATGCTGTAAATCATCACAAACACAAGGCTACAAAAAGAGATATGTCAATCAGGTTGAAACTGTGCAGGCCTCTAGCAGTGATGAAGAACTGTACTTTGTGGATGGAGTTAGTGTGGCAAGTGGAACTGTTGATGCTGTCAACTCCCATCTGATGCATAGGAGTGACATATTCTCCACTGTGCACATTAATGGAAAACCTGTAGAACTCAAAGTCGATACTGGCGCTAAATGTAACGTCATGGCAGCTGATCTTTTTGCACAAGTGAGACAACATGAAAAACTCCAGTCATCACAGGGTACTAAACTGGTAGCTTATGGGGGTGAGGAAATCCACACAGCTGGAATAGCCCTACTTTCGTGCCACTCTGCAGGCGGAACATACACCTTGCAATTCTACATAGTAAAACAAAACGTACAACCTCTCCTTGGCCTACCAGACTGTCTCCGTTTAAGCTTAATCACCTTGAATAAAGAAGTTCATCAGATAGGCATCAGCGAGGAAACAAGTTTCTCACGCCAGATGTTTACAGAGTATGCTGACCTCTTTAAAGACGAACTTGGCAAGCTTCCGGTCACGTATTCCATGAAGCTAGACCCGGAGGTCCATCCCATGGTAAAACCTGCACGCAAAATACCAGTGCCAATGCAAGATAAGGTTAAAGCAGAACTGACCCGGATGGTCAACTTAGGTGTGATCACCCCTGTCACAGATCCCACTGAATGGGTTTCGTCTATGGTCGCCACTCACAAGAAAAACTCAGATGACATCAGACTGTGCATTGATCCAAGGGATCTAAATAAAGCCCTGAAACGTCCACATCATCCTATGCGTACCGCAGAGGAAGTAGCTGCACAAATGCCCAATTCCACAGTCTTCTCTGTCCTCGACGCAAAATGCTCATTCTGGCAGATCTCACTTGATCACAAGTCATCCATGTTAACGACTTTCAGCTCTCCATTTGGCAGATTCCGCTTTCTGAGAATGCCATACGGAATCAACTCAGCCAGTGAGGTGTTCCAGCGCGCGATGGAGCAGATCTTTGCTGGATACCCCTGCGCTGTCATTGTGGACGACATAATCATCGGCGGAAAAGATGACAAAGAGCATGAACAAAACCTCAGAAAAGTGCTAGATTGTGCAAGGAAAGTGAACCTTAGGTTCAACCCCTCAAAGTGCAAATTTAGACTGAGAGAAGTCGGTTATGTTGGACATGTGTTCACAAGTGAAGGATTAAAGCCAGACCCTACAAAGACAAAGGCGATCAGCGAAATGCCCATACCGGAAAACGTCACAGCCCTTCAGCGTTTCTTAGGGATGATCAACTATTTAGGAAAATTCATTCCTAACTTCAGCGAGATCTCAGCCCCGCTGCGTGAGCTTACATGCAAAGACATTCAGTGGTGCTGGCTGAAACATCACCAGGAGGCATTCGATGCTTTGAAACGGTGCCTGTCCAGTCCACCCACTCTGCGCTACTACAATGTCAAGAAACCCGTCACACTCACCTGTGATGCCTCACAGTATGGACTCGGAGCAGCATGTCTTCAGGAAGATGCTCCGATTGCCTACTCGTCCCGGACATTGACACAGACAGAGATGCGCTATGCGCAAATTGAAAAGGAACTGTTAGCGGTTGTTTTTGCATGTTCCAAGTTCAATGATTACATCTATGGGAAGCAGATCCAGATTGAGACTGATCATCAGCCATTAGTCACAATACTCAACAAGCCCATACACTCGGCTCCAGCCAGGTTGCCACGCATGATGCTGAGGCTGCAAAAGTACAACTTCAACATCGTCTACAAAAAAGGCTCACAGATGTACATCGCTGATACCCTGTCCCGTGCCCCCAGAACAACAACAGAGCAGCACAACGAGACAGGTGACTATGAGATAATGTCAGTCCAACACATCTCATCCTCCAGGCTGACTGAATTGAGGCAACACACTGCTTCAGATCCAGTTCTACAGAAACTGAGCGGTGTCATATCAAAGGGCTGGCCTTCTAAACAAGCTCGGTTACCTCCAGAGATCCGCCAGTATTTCCCCTACAGAGATGAACTGGCAGTTGAAGATGGTGTCGTTATGAAAGGCCCAAAGACTGTCATTCCCAAGTCTTTGCAAAAGGACTACATCACCATTCTCCACAGAGGCCACCCAGGCTCAGAATCCACTAAACGCAGAGCGCGTGGAATAGTGTTCTGGCCCACAATCACTGAGGACATCGAAAAAGAAACAACTACATGTCCGGTGTGCAACAGTACAAAACCTCACCAACAAAAGGAGCCACTCAAGCTACACCAAGTGCCTGACCTACCGTGGTCAACAGTCGCAACCGACATCTTTGAGTGGAATGGCCAACACTATTTAGTTATAGTTGATTCCTATTCAGGTTGGTTTGAGATCGACCTACTTCGTGACCTAACAGCCAACACTGTGATTACAAAACTAAAAAGGCACTTCTCTGTCCATGGCAGCCCGCACAAACTTATTTCCGACAACGGCGCTCAATTCACCAGCCAACGCTTCACAGATTTGAACGTGCCGTTCGTAGTGCAAAGCAGCTAATGGAAAGATCGAAGAGAGACGGAACCGATGTCTTTCTCAACCTGCTCAATCTTCGCAATGTGCCACGTGACCGCACACTTGGCTCCCCAGCCGAAAGGCTGATGTCCAGGCAGACACGAACCACCCTACCTGTGAGCAAGAGACTGTTGGTCCCAAAGTCCAAGAACAACACAGTTGTCAGGGCAGGGCTCGTTCGTAAACGCCTATCACAAAAGGACTGCTATGACAAGTCCAGCAGACCCCTTCGTCCCTTACATCAAGGCGAAGTTGTGAGGATGCAAACCCCTCTTGGGCATGACCGCCTAGGAACCGTCAAGGAAGTCTGCAAGGAACCCAGGTCATACATCGTCCAATCAAAAGGAGGAGAATACAGACGGAACCGCAGGCATATCCTCCCCGTCTCGGAACCTCCACCACAACAGGGAGACCCCCAAGACTTCACTCCTGCATTTCAGTCACCCACCTTCCGTCCTGAAGAAGAACAAACACTCAACCACACACAAAACATGAGCCAGGACCCTGTCCAATCCCCCAATGGGACAGCAAACAATACATACATCACCCGCTCTGGAAGAGCTTGCAGGCCAAATCCTAAGTATGTGCAGTAGGCACTAGGCCAATTGGACTGTTAATAAAAAATAAAAAAAGAGGATATGTGAAACTCATGATGTGATATGTGACATGCCAACAGTATAATTTGCCTTACCTGTGATTCAGTTTGAGTTTAGAATTAACGGATTTAGTTTCAAGTGAAAATGGCATTGAACTCATTTGTTAATACACATGTATTAGAACATGTTTGTTTATTGATTCCCACAGCCGTAAGCTAAGGAAAGGGGATGTAGAACATACGTCTATGTTCATCTTGTTTAAGTAATGTTCAGATTGAAACCGATAACTAGACACGGCGCATGCGTATAGTCAGAATGAATATGAATGACGAGCATGACTCACGTTGCCTGTAATGTCTTCTCAAGTTCCCGAGTAAAGAAACTAATTACACAGAGTCCGGAATTGTGTCACTCGTCTTTCAACAGAAAGTACAACATGTGCCTCTGATATGTAGGACAGTAGAAAGTACAACATGTGCCTCTGAGATGTAGGACAGTAGAAAGTACAACATGTGCCTCTGATATGTAGGACAGTAGAAAGTACAACATGTACCTCTGAGATGTAGTGTAGTAGAAAGTACAACATGTACCTCTGATATGTAGGACAGTAGAAAGTACAACATGTACCTCTGAGATGTAGGACAGTAGAAAGTACAACATGTACCTCTGAGATGTAGTGTAGTAGAAAGTACAACATGTACCTCTGATATGTAGGACAGTAGAAAGTACAACATGTACCTCTGAGATGTAGTGTAGTAGAAAGTACAACATGTACCTCTGATATGTAGGACAGTAGAAAGTACAACATGTACCTCCGAGATGTAGTGCAGTAGAAAGTACAACATGTACCTCCGAGATGTAGTGTAGTAGAAAGTACAACATGTACCTCTGATATGTAGGACAGTAGAAAGTACAACATGTACCTCTGAGATGTAGTGTAGTAGAAAGTACAACATGTACCTCTGAGATGTAGTGTAGTAGAAAGTAATGTCTCTGAAAAACTGTGAAAGGCCATGAGAACTGTAGCGGAATGCGTTCCCAGTAATATATGTGTGTGCCTTAGTGTCCTCTTTTTTATTTAACTTTATGCTTTGTATTTGTGCAATTTATTGAATAAAATTAAAAATGAAAAAGAACAAGTGTCCACTGTTGGTTTGGTTTCACCATCAACCAGGAAGTCAAACTGATCCTGCATCAGTCCTCGGCTGCAGTGGAATAGTCCATGTTGGTGAGAACCCTCCTAACTAGTGGAATAGTCCATGTTGGTGAGAACCCTCCTAACTAGTGGAATAGTCCATGTTGGTGAGAACCCTCCTAACTAGTGGAATAGTCCATGTTGGTGAGAACCCTCCTAACTAGTGGAATAGTCCATGTTGGTGAGAACCCTCCTAACTAGTGGAATAGTCCATGTTGGTGAGAACCCTCCTAACTAGTGGAATAGTCCATGTTGGTGAGAACCCTCCTAACTAGTGGAATAGTCCATGTTGTTGAGAACCCTCCTAACTAGTGGAATAGTCCATGTTGGTGAGAACCCTCCTAACTAGTGGAATAGTCCATGTTGGTGAGAACCCTCCTAACTAGTGGAATAGTCCATGTTGGTGAGAACCCTCCTAACTAGTGGAATAGTCCATGTTGGTGAGAACCCTCCTAACTAGTGGAATAGTCCATGTTGGTGAGAACCCTCCTAACTAGTGGAATAGTCCATGTTGGTGAGAACCCTCCTAACTAGTGGAATAGTCCATGTTGGTGAGAACCCTCCTAACTAGTGGAATAGTCCATGTTGGTGAGAACCCTCCTAACTAGTGGAATGACCTGAAGGACCTCAGAGCCGCCATGATGAGAGCAAAGGAAAGGAGCTTCATGCTTCCTAACTTAGCTCCTTTAGCATAGGAACCACTGGACCTTCCTTTGCCAAAGGAAAGGAGATAATTCAGTTTAATTCAGTTTATTTTATACAGCCCAACATCACAAATACAAGTTATCCTCGGAGGGCTTTACAGTCTGTAACATAACATCCTGTCCCGGGACCTCACATCGGATCAGGAAAAACTCCCCTAAAAAGATAGTAAAAACCCTTTCACAGGGAAAAAAGGGAAGAAACCTGAGGGAGAGCAACAGAGGAGGATCCCTCTCCCCGGATGGACAGAAGCAATAGATGTCATGTGGCCAGAATGAATAGCGTAGTTACAGCACATTCAATGAATATGACAGAAATTATTCATATAATGAGTATTAGGCATGGTCCATGATCCTGATAATCCATGAAGCAGAAGGCGGTAGAGAGGAGGGGGGCATCAGAAGGGCCATGGCAGCAGGTAGGACCGGTTCCAGGCCGGTTCCATCAGCAGGGCCATGGCAGCAGGCAGGACCGGTTCCAGGACCGGGTCCAGGCAGCCATGAATCCATGGAAAAAGAAAGTAGAGTTAGTAATGTGCATTGAAGAGACAATAGTTTATCCAGATGGAGAGAAAGAAGAGGAGAGGAGGACTGCCGACCCACAATTCCTTGCGGCGGCACCATTTAAAGTGACGTATCATTCGGCCGTTCACGAGAACAAACAATCATGAAGACAAACGCAGATCATGTGAATAACTGTTGCTATAACTTGGAAATACTTTCAATAATCTGTTAAACCGGCTGGAAAACTACAAACGTAACGTTGCTGAAAACTGCTGTAAAGTGATGAAACTGCTGTAAAGTGATCAAACTGCTGTAAAGTGATGAAACTGCTGTAAAGTGATGAAACTGCTGTAAAGTGATCAAACTGCTGTAAAGTGATCAAACTGCTGTAAAGTGATGAAACTGCTGTAAAGTGATGAAACTGCTGTAAAGTGATGAAACTGCTGTAAAGTGATCAAACTGCTGTAAAGTGATGAAACTGCTGTAAAGTGATCAAACTGCTGTAAAGTGATGAAACTGCTGTAAAGTGATGAAACTGATGTAAAGTGATAAACTGATGTATTTGATATTCTCTCTGGTGTTGAACTGCAGCTTCAGCCTCATTCTTTTATTTTATTTGACTTCAGTTACAGAAGCTTTAATGAAAGAGTTAAACTGGACCAGCTCTTCAGTCTGAGTCATGTTTCTGATTATCATCTTTTTAATCAACTATTTAGTCACATTACAATAAAAGATATCAAGTCAACACGAGTTGTGTGGTGTTTCATAAACTGTTGTCTGTATATTTTTAGGATCCGACTATAATCTGCATACAAACCATAACAACATGAAGGGATATGAGACACACATATATGACACATCGTTTGTGGGATAACGTATTTAATTCAGCATGTTTGAAACTGAACAAAGAGACAGTTTAGTAGCTTTGTACTCTCTGTGAAAAATTCACTTTCATATTCCTTTGTTCATTTCTATTCCAACCTCGTTAATAAAGTAATATATGAACCATGTTGTTTATGTTAATAAAGTAATATATGAACCAGGTTGTTTATGTTAATAAAGTAATATATGAACAGGTTGTTTATGTTAAAGTAATATATGAACAGGTTGTTTATGTTAATAAAGTAATATATGAACCAGGTTGTTTATGTTAATAAAGTAATATATGAACAGGTTGTTTATGTTAATGAAGTAATATATGAACAGGTTGTTTATGTTAATAAAGTAATATATGAACAGGTTGTTTATGTTAATAAAGTAATATATGAACATGTTTATGTTAATAAAGTAATATATGAACAGGTTGTTTATGTTAATAAAGTAATATATGAACCAGGTTGTTTATGTTAATAAAGTAATATATGAACCAGGTTGTTTATGTTAATAAAGTAATATATGAACAGGTTGTTTATGTTAATGAAGTAATATATGAACAGGTTGTTTATGTTAATAAAGTAATATATGAACAGGTTGTTTATGTTAATAAAGTAATATATGAACAGGTTGTTTATGTTAATAAAGTAATATATGAACATGTTTATGTTAATAAAGTAATATATGAACAGGTTGTTTATGTTAATAAAGTAATATATGAACAGGTTGTTTATGTTAATAAAATAAACCGGGTTGTTTATGTCGTTATGACACAACACTGTAAGAAGACGGACGAAGTATATAAACTGCGCTTTTTGTAGTCCATCTTCAGAACATTGTAGTTTCACCGCTGACTGCAGACTGACGTCACTAACATGCGCCTGCCGTCGCGTCATAACTACGTTACTTAGGGATAGTACTCCACCGCGGTTGTCTTCTCCTAACTCCTCATGAAGTCTCCTTCCCATCTTTCCTTGACCCCGTGACGTTTTCCACAGAGGTCAAGGAGAAGTGCTCAGGCTTAGACGTTAGGAGGTCATTATTTGACTATTCGACGCAGCTTGAGAGCAGCGCGCGGGCCCTTTAATGCAGCTCATTGGTCAGCAGGATCAGGCGGCAGGCTAGCCGTCCAATCACGAGCCTGCATGTTGACACGTGGCTAGCCGTCAAATCACGAGCCTGCATGTTGACACGTGGCTAGCCTTCCAATCACGAGCCTGCATGTTGGCACGTGGCTCGCCGGTCGCGTTCCAGCAGGAAGTGCCTCCAGCAGGAAGCGTCGCAGCGTTTGTTTACCCCACAAACATCCGTGGGTTGGTCACGTGTCCGCCTCCAGCTGCGTCTCGCGCGGGAAGAGAAGCTAGCGGACAGGTAGCTCAGCTGCCGGTCGACAGGTGAGCTCTCCCGACTGATGCTACCCGAGGAGCGGGCTGGGGCGGTGGCAGCTCCCGCTCCTCGAGGCGCGCTACAGGGTCCCGTTGGCCATGTTGTCACGTGACGTCAGGTTGTCATCCATCATGATCATGATCATGATGATAATGTTAGTTATAATAATAATGTTCATAATGATGATGATGATAATGTTAGTTATAATAATAATGTTCATAATGATGATGATGATGATAATACTAATGTTAGTGTAATAATAATAATAATGGTCATATTGATAATGATGATGATGATAATAATAATAATAATAATAATAATAATAATAATAATGCTAATAATAATGCTAATTAAAATAATGATGTCAATAACCATAATAATACTAATGTTAATTATAATAATCATGTTAATAATGATAATGATGATAATAATATGATAATGTTAATTATAATAATGATGTCAATAACTATAATAATACTGATGTTAATAATAATAATGATAATAATAATAATGTCAATAATCATAATAATGTTAATAATAATGATGCTAAGAGTCTATTTATGGTTTTGGTTGAGGATCTCTCAGCTCTGGTGACCATCATCCGATGTGGAGCAGAGACCGGTCTCCACTGGTCTCTACTGGTCCAGTAGAGACCAGTGGAGACCGGTGGTGGCCGGTCCCTCTGCGCCCCTGTGGACCCTGAACCCTGAACCCTGAACCCCCAGACCTGTTCTCAGCTGGTGTGATGTGTCGTTGCAGCCGTCCTCGTTGCTCGCTGCAGGTGCGTGAGCGGCGGCCATGAGTGCGGAGCCGGACGTCCTGCTGGTGGTCAACCAGCTGAGGGACCTGGCGGCAGACCCCATGAACCGCAGGGCCATCGTCCAGGACCGGGGCTGCCTGCCGGGACTCATCCTGTTCCTGGACAACCCCAACCCTCAGGTGGTCTACTCCGCCCTCCTGGTGAGCCGCCCGGCACCCACACACACTGCAGTTGGCTCCGCCTCCAGCCGTCACCAGTCTAACTGTGATTGGTTGTTTGGTCCCAGGCGATCCGGTACCTGGCAGAATGCCGAGCCAACCAGGAGAAGCTGAAGGCGGAGCTGGGGATGCTGCTGAGCCTCCAGAGCGTCGCGCACAGGTGAGCCTCCAGGGCGTCGCGCACAGGTGAGCCTCCAGGGCGTCGCGCAGAGGTGAGCCTCCAGGGCGTCGCGCACAGGTGAGCCACCAGGGCGTCGCGCAGAGGTGAGCCTCCAGGGCGTCGCGCACAGGTGAGCCTCCAGGGCGTCGCGCACAGGTGAGCCACCAGGGCGTCGCGCAGAGGTGAGCCTCCAGGGCGTCGCGCACAGGTGAGCCACCAGGGCGTCACCATGACACCATGACACGGTTATAACTTTAGTCATGGTTATAACTTTAGTCATGGTTGTAACTTTAGTCATGGTTGTAACTTTAGTCATGTTATAACTTTATAACAATTAATAACCCACAACTAATGCTCTTTAACAGGTAAAACACCACGACACAACAGGTTGTGACACTAATAATTGCACATTTATAAAATTACACCGCCGAACTGCATGCTGGGTAAAGCTATCAAGATACAACGACGTCACAGGCTCTGACGGGATGTCAGAATATCAATAATAAAGTAATAACAAATAACTCTTCCCTCTCAGAGTTTCATCAGTCAGGACCGCATGGAATTGACAATGTCTTTAGTTCTTTTCAGTAAAGTTAGGTTTGTATGCCTTTGAGGGATCATTTGTTTAATTGAACCTGTTTGTAAGTTCTTTGTCCACGAGAGAGAACTGAAGTAGAGAGTCCTGAGGAGCTGCAGGGTCGTCGACACACTAACGAGGACTCTCTCCTCTGGTCCTCCAGACCCACGACCCCCGGAGAGACCCGGCTGCTGGCCTCCGAGGTCTACGAGCTGCTGCAGGCCTCCAGCGGCGGCTCCGGGCCGGACGAGGCCGTCAGCGGCCGCCGCAGAGCCCAGTTCTTCATGGGGACCAGCAACAAGAGGGCCAAGACCGTGGTGCTGCACATCGACGGGCTGGACGACTACGTGAGCCTGACTTCATCCGTTCATTCATGTATTCATCCATCCATTCATTCATTCATCCATTAATGTATTCATTTATTAATTCATCCATCCAACAATTAATTTATTTATCCATCTATGTATTCATCCATCTATCTATTCATGTATTTATTCATTAATTCATTCATTTATCCATTCATTAATTCATCCGTCCATTCGTCCATCCATCCATCATTTATTCATGCATTCATGCATTCACCTGTCCATCCATTTATCCATCCATTCATTTATTCATCTATCCGTTCCTGCATTCATTTATGCAACCGTCCATCCATTCATTCATTCATCTATCCATCCATTTATTCATCCATTCCTCCATCCACCCATTAATGTATTCATCCATTCATTCATCCATCCATTTATCCAAAAATTCATCCATCCATTCATCATCCGTCCACCATGCTTCCTCAGATGTCCTGGTCCTCCTCTAGAGGTTCAGGTCCTCCTCCTCTAGAGGTCCAGGTCTTCCTCCTCTAGAGGTTCAGGTCCTTCTCTAGAGGTTCAGGTCCTCCTCTAGAGGTCCAGGTCTTCATCCCTCAGAGGGCCAGGTCCTCCTCTAGAGGTCCAGGTCTTCATCCCTCAGAGGGCCAGGTCCTCCTCAGAGGTCCAGGTCCTCCTCAGAGGTCAAGGTCTTCATCCCTCAGAGGTTCAGGTCCTCCTCAGAGGTCCAGGTCTTCATCCTCTAGAGGTCCAGGTCTTCATCCTCAGAGGTTCGGGTCCTCCTCAGAGGTCCAGGTATTCATCCTCAGAGGTTCGGGTCCTCCTCAGAGGTCCAGGTCCTCCTCAGAGGTCCAGGTCTTCATCTCTCAGAGGTTCAGGTCCTCCTCTAGAGGTCCAGGTCCTAATCCCTCAGAGGTCCAGGTCCTCCTCAGAGGTCCAGGTCCTCCTCAGAGGTCCAGGTCCTCCTCAGAGGTCAAGGTCTTCATCCCTCAGAGGTTCAGGTCCTCCTCAGAGGACCAGGTCTTCATCCCTCAGAGGGCCAGGTCCTCCTCTAGAGGTCCAGGTCTTCATCCCGCAGAGGTCCAGGTCTTCATCCCGCAGAGGTTCAGGTCCTCCTCAGAGGTTCAGGTCCTCCTCAGAGGTTCAGGTCCTCCTCAGAGGTCCAGGTCCTCCTCAGAGGTCCAGGTCTTCATCCCTCAGAGGTCCAGGTCCTCCTCAGAGGTCCAGGTCTTCATCCCTCAGAGGGCCAGGTCCTCCTCTAGAGGTCCAGGTCTTCATCCCGCAGAGGTTCAGGTCCTCCTCAGAGGTCCAGGTCCTCCTCAGAGGTTCAGGTCCTCCTCAGAGGTCCAGGTCCTCCTCAGAGGTTCAGGTCCTCCTCAGAGGTCCAGGTCCTCCTCAGAGGTTCAGGTCTCCCCCTTCCCCCCTCAGAGCCGGAGGGGTCAGTGTGAGGAGGCCCTGCTGAGGATCCGAGGCGTCATCAGCTTCACCTTCCAGATGAGCCTGAAGAGATGCATCGTCCGGGTCCGGTCGGACCTGAAGACCGAGGTGAGCCCGCTCAAAGTCTCATTCTCTGCTCTGATTGGCTGCTGATGACGTCATCGGTAGAGTTTGTGTTCTCGTGGTTCTGGAGACGTAAGTTATGTTAGTTAGTTTTTTAAACGCCAACAAATATGGAATAAAGCTGAATATTCTGTTAGATCAAAACATTCATGTTTGTTCACTAAATGTTGACTCAAAGCAGTGGTTCTCAAACTGTGGGGCGCGACCCTCTAGTGGAGCGTGGAGGTATTTATTATAATCATTTATTAATCCCACAGTGGGGAAATTATTATTATTATAGATGGATAAATAAATGGATAGATGAATGGATGTAGGCGGAGCTATGAGGAATGGATAGATGGATGGATGAATGAATTCATTAATGAATGAATGGATGATTAAATGAATGGAGGAATGAATTGATGGATAAATGAATGGATTAATACATGAATGAATGCATGGATGAATAAATGAATGGATGGATAAATAAATGAATGGATGAATGCATGGATGACTAAATGAAAAAAGTACATTACATTGCGTCTCTCCAAACAGAAAACCCATCTCAGCTCAACGTTGAGCATTAGTTGAAAGCCGTATCAAATCCACAGATGGAGTCACGAAAAGTTATTTCAATAAAAATCCAGCATGGAACATTTCGTTACATTTATTTTTGTTACATTTTTCTTCCTCCAGTTTGAGAACCACTGACTTCTACTGATGCAACACGACAGACAGTATGAACTCATAATAGTGAAAGAACAGACACTGGTCTCCAGATACAACTGTTGACTTGACTGCTGACCTCAAAGATCAAAAAGAATCCTTTCAGCTGCAGCTCCATGTGTCGCTAGGTTGAAATGATGTGTTCATGCATCCTATCAGCTCATTAAGATAAGATAAGATAAAATAATCCTTTATTAGTCCCGCAGTGGGGAAATTACAGGATTACAGCAGCATTGCTCACAAGTGAATAAAAAGAATAATACAATAGAAACAAGTAGCCGTCAGATAAACGCAGCAGAGACGACAGGAAGTGGAGCTGAAGAGAAACGCTTTCATAACTGTGTTTCAGGCTCTGGCGTCCGCCATCGCGTCCACTCAGGTGATGACGGCTCAGCAGGTGCTGAAAGCAGAGAGCGGAGAGGAGGTCGGGTTTGATTTGTTTACATTTATGGGCGTTTAAAATAGATTCAGGGTTGATGAAGCTCCATGAAGGACTCTGTGCGTAACGTCATAATCAACCAGCACTTAATAAATGGATTGTTACACACAATGCTGTAGGTGTATGCAGATAAAGGGACATGTTGAAGTCTTTACCCTAATAACCCTAACCCCTAATCCTATTTATTGTTTGAGTTGTGTTTAGAGGTTGTACATGGGGATTATATATTATTGGAGCCCTGATTTTTATGTTTGATTTGATACCTAACATGTTTGTGTTTTTTTGGGGGGGGATTTATACCATGATTTTTCTTGATTTTCCTGATATAAGGGTCCCCTAATTAGGGTTTACAGTTTATGCCCATTTTGGAGGGAAGAATCATTTTCTGAATGTGTCAGTGAAATATGTATCTCTTATCTAGGACATCATTTTAAAAGTCCCAGATAAGTTCCTGGCTTTTTATTGGTCGTAAAGATCGGTCATCTTCTGAAGAACCTCTTTGCCGTAACGAGAGCTCGGTAGAGAACCGCCAGAGGACCTAGCAGTGTACCCTGTGGGACTCCATCAGCAATAGATCAACAAAGGTTGTCGTCTGCAGGTTCTGATCCCGCTGGCGGAGGACGGCTCGGTGGAGGCGGAGCAGAACGTGGACCTGCCGGACTACTTGCCGGAGGAAGAGAGTCCGTCTCAGGAGCCCGACAAGGCGATGAGGCGCGTGGGTTCCGGCCCGGACGGGAACGGCTGGCTGGGAACCGCCACCAACTTCCTGTCCCGCTCCTTCTACTGGTAACTCTCCGTTAAACCTCCCGCCAAAACCCAGCTGCCAAATGTCACCGCTGTCCGTCTCAGCCGGGGAGGCGGAAACCGATCCTCCAACCGTGAGTGTGGGAACTGAACGGGCGGCACTTTGACGCCCTTACAGCGGATCATAAAGACACATAACGGGCTTGTGGTTTCAGTTTGAGCTTTCTGTGGGACCACGCGACAGGAACAAGAGGACCGAGCAGGACTCCCTCCCTCCCTTCGGCCTTTTCCTCCTCATTGATCTGATCGGCAGACCGAGTGTTTTAGAGGCGCCTTCGCTTCCTCTGAGGCGGAACCGGCTGCTGCTTCGGTTCCTCGGTGTTCTCATCGGTCAGTCGCTCTGTAGACCGCTTCACTCCGCTGGCTTCACGGCCTCAGTCAGTGGATACAAAGAGAAAACCTTGAATATATAATAATAATATATGAATAATATATTTACATAGTACAAAAGTACAAAGTACACAGACATAAAACGTCATTAATGAATACATGGCGAGTGCCTGTACTTCATGTACATGTTTAGTTACTCCGTTAACAGGTTACGCTGCACGACTCAACGATTCTTGGCGTTTTGCTGAAAGCCTCCATGAGATCTTTTCTGCTGTTGGCTCTCAAACAGAAAACAGATCTCAGCTCAACATTGAGCATTAATTGAGAGCCGTATCAAATCTACAACCCTGTTAATAAAGATGTGTAGAGGAAAGCAGCTCACTGCTCACTAACACTGACACAACCTGATGCTCATCTCACTCCTTCTGTTTCACAGGCTGAACCTTATTGTTATTATCTTGAAATATATTATACAGGTTATTTGAGCCACAATAGGTATTTTTTTTGCCAAATATTAGTTAATTTTCGTACAGACTTTATTTGCATTGTTGCACATGTTATTAGTTTTTGTCTGATGGAGCAATCTGGTTTACTTGAAAGGGATTTCCATTTTCTTTATTCTATTATTTGAAAAAGTCACAAAATGTTGTTTGGGCGGTGGGGCGCGAACATTGTTCTTCCTCCAAACAGAGTTTGGGAACCACTACCGGTTAGCTGCAGCTGACCGCTAACTCGTTACCCCTTAACTGCAGTTGAGCTTTAACCGCTAGCTCGTTACCCGTTAGCTCGTTAGCTGCACCTAACTGCTAACTCGTTACTCGTTAGCTGCAGCTAACCGCTAACTCGTTAGCTGCATCTGACCGCTAACTCGTTCCCTGTTTGCTGCAGCTAACCGCTAACTCGTTAGCCGCAGCTAACGGCTAACTCGTTACCCGTTAGCTGCAGAGATGTTCTCTATTTGCCCTCCACTGTTCTCTTAAAATCCTGCTGGAATTTGTTTAATGTGAAGTGATTGAGGAGGTAAAATACAACAATATCGGTCACTAACGAGCTCCGCTAATAATAAGGTTAAATTAAACATCTTTCTCAACTGGAAATCAGTCCTGCTTGGACTATTTAACGGCTCGCTTTTGGTCACCGAAGTGGAACTCGAAGTGGATTATTTGTGCAGACGTATTTTTCCTCCTCATCCTGTGAGCTTTCAGGACCCGGTGGTCTTGTATGGATGTCTTTACTGAACCAACATGGTGGCGTTTCTCCTGTTGTCTTCTACATCAGAAGGTTTTGTGAGCGCTTTGCACAGTTTAATCTGAGGTTGATGTTTTTAAGGTGCTGACGGTCTGAGCTTCGGAACTATTTATCATGAAACTATGTATTTATTATTTATCTATTTATGCCTTCTTAAAGACAAAATAAACTGGCTTATTGTTATTTATTTCACAGGAGAAGTCAATCACATGAAGACCTTCTTGTAATTGTATTTTATTGCAGCAGTGTTTCCTGATGTGATGCTGTTGTTTGCCCACCTGTGAGTTCTAGGTGTGCTCATAGCTCCGCCCACACCACACTCTGTCCAATCACGTTCTAGGAGCCGGTTGTCAGACGTCAGCGTGACGCTTTGATCTGGATTCAGTTTGAACAGGAACAACAATATGTATCATTATTTAAAGGTCCAGTTCCCTTCTGAACAAACATATTACATTATTAAACGTCTTCATATTGAATCACTATGAACTGATCTGAACTCAGGTTGTATTCAAGTGGAATTACTCAGATGTGTTATTTGTTATTATGATGTGATTTTCTATTGAAATCCTGTTTTTTTTGTTAATCCATGAAGCCCATCCTCCTCTTCCTCCTCTTCTTCCTCCTCTGTTTCTGATTCCTTGAAGTGTGTTGAGAGAATTAAAAAGTTTTTCCTCCTTCACATGTTGTGTATGTTAATATTCAGAAGTCAAATAACATTTATATTTACTATGAACCCTCACAAAAACATCACAAAAGTGTATTATTTATAGTTTATTTTCATTATTTACATCTTGTTTTCTATTTGTTTTTCAAACGTGCTTCATGAATAAAAAATATATTTATAATTGTAAATAAAATACCAAGATAATTTAAAGCCTCAAATGACGTCACGTCTACAATCAAATCGACCAGCTTTATCAATTTATTGATCTTATTGAGACGTCGTGAGTCTGCGCAGAGAGGAGGGGCCGCAGCCAGACACTGGGACCGGAAATGAAGACGCTCGGCCTTCACAATAAAAGCTCCTAAACGTCAGGACGTTACAACCGTGTGAGTCAGTCTGAGATGACGCGGACACACTGAAGTGATATCTATTGAGTGATGGATGAAGTGGAACATATAACGAGTCAGAGGCAAAGTAAAAAGAAACAAGATCAAAAAAGTATTACACATGACCAATAATAAACTGTTAAATAGTACTAAATAAATAAAATTATTACACGTTTATTCATTAGTGGTTAGTTTATGTGAGTCAAAGCAACAATAAGCCGGATGTTTGGACATAAAACACTTTTTATTCTCATCAAACTCGAGGGATCTTATTCTGAAGGCCGTGACCGGATGTGGTGCGTGTGCGCGTGTATTCCTGATGCGGTGTTGCTGTGAGACGCTCGCGACCCCGACAGAAGTCAACATGTTCCCGCTGCTGCTGCTGCTGCTCGCGCTGCTGCTGCTGCTGCTTCTGCTGCGCGCGCAGCGCGCCAGGACCAGGTACCTACACGTAGTACTTTATGCTGCTGCACGTAGTACTTTATGCTGCTACATATAGTACTTTATGCTGCTACACGTAGTACTTTATGCTGCTGCACGTAGTACTTTATGCTGCTACATATAGTACTTTATGCTGCTACACGTAGTACTTTATGCTGCTACATATAGTACTTTATGCTGCTGCACGTAGTACTTTATGCTGCTACACGTAGTACTTTATGCTGCTACATATAGTACTTTATGCTGCTACATATAGTACTTTATGCTGCTGCACGTAGTACTTTATGCTGCTACATATAGTACTTTATGCTGCTACACGTAGTACTTTATGCTGCTACATATAGTACTTTATGCTGCTACATATAGTACTTTATGCTGCTACACGTAGTACTTTATGCTGCTACATATAGTACTTTATGCTGCTACATATAGTACTTTATGCTGCTACACGTAGTACTTTATGCTGCTACATATAGTACTTTATGCTGCTACATATAGTACTTTATGCTGCTACACGTAGTACTTTATGCTGCTACATATAGTACTTTATGCTGCTACATATAGTACTTTATGCTGCTACACGTAGTACTTTATGCTGCTACATATAGTACTTTATGCTGCTACATATAGTACTTTATGCTGCTACATATAGTACTTTATGCTGCTGCACGTAGTACTTTATGCTGCTGCACGTAGTACTTTATGCTGCTACATATAGTACTTTATGCTGCTACATATAGTACTTTATGCTGCTACACGTAGTACTTTATGCTGCTACATATAGTACTTTATGCTGCTATACGTAGTACTTTATGCTGCTGCACGTAGTACTTTATGCTGCTACAGAGTACTTTATACTGCTACAGAGTACTTTATACTGCTACAGAGTACTTTATGCTGCTCACGTAGTACTTTATGCTGCTACATATAGTACTGTATACTGCTACATATAGTACTGTATACTGCTACACGTAGTACTTTATACTGCTACAGAGTACTTTATACTGCTACACGTAGTACTTTATACTGCTACACGTAGTACTTTATACTGCTACATATAGTACTTTATGCTGCTACAGAGTACTTTATGCTGCTACAGAGTACTTTATACTGCTACACGTAGTACTTTATACTGCTACAGAGTACTTTATACTAACCGAGTATAAGTTCAGAGAGAACGTTCTGCTCAGATCAAACATTCACTGATCATGACTCAGGTGTTATCACTCCTCCCCCAGACATGTTGCTACACACAGAGATGACTCATGTTGAATGACTCATGTTGAATGACTCATGTTGAATGACTCATGTTGAATGACTCATGTTGAATGACTCTCTTGTTGAATGACTCATGTTGAATGACTCATGTTGAATGACTCATGTTGAATGACTCTTGTTGAATGACTCATGTTGAATGACTCTTGTTGAATGACTCTTGTTGAATGACTCATGTTGAATGACTCATGTTGAATGACTCATGTTGAATGACTCATGTTGAATGACTCATGTTGAATGACTCTCTTGTTGAATGACTCTTGTTGAATGACACTCTTGTTGAATGACTCTTGTTGAATGACTCTTGTTGAATGACTCTCTTGTTGAATGACTCTCTTGTTGAATGACTCATGTTGAATGACTCTCTTGTTGAATGACTCTTGTTGAATGACACTCTTGTTGAATGACTCTTGTTGAATGACTCATGTTGAATGACTCTCTTGTTGAATGACTCTCTTGTTGAATGACTCTCTTGTTGAATGACTCATGTTGAATGACTCATGTTGAATGACTCATGTTGAATGACTCATGTTGAATGACTCATGTTGAATGACTCTCTTGTTGAATGACTCTTGTTGAATGACTCTCTTGTTGAATGACTCATGTTGAATGACTCATGTTGAATGACTCTCTTGTTGAATGACTCTTGTTGAATGACTCATGTTGAATGACTCATGTTGAATGACTCTCTTGTTGAATGACTCTCTTGTTGAATGACTCTCTTGTTGAATGACTCTCTTGTTGAATGACTCTCTTGTTGAATGACTCTCTTGTTGAATGACTCATGTTGAATGACTCATGTTGAATGACTCATGTTGAATGACTCATGTTGAATGACTCATGTTGAATGACTCTCTTGTTGAATGACTCTCTTGTTGAATGACTCATGTTGAATGACTCTCTTGTTGAATGACTCTCTTGTTGAATGACTCTTGTTGAATGACTCATGTTGAATGACTCATGTTGAATGACTCATGTTGAATGACTCTCTTGTTGAATGACTCTCTTGTTGAATGACTCATGTTGAATGACTCTCTTGTTGAATGACTCTCTTGTTGAATGACTCTCTTGTTGAATGACTCATGTTGAATGACTCATGTTGAATGACTCATGTTGAATGACTCATGTTGAATGACTCTCTTGTTGAATGACTCTCTTGTTGAATGACTCATGTTGAATGACTCTCTTGTTGAATGACTCTCTTGTTGAATGACTCTTGTTGAATGACTCATGTTGAATGACTCATGTTGAATGACTCTCTTGTTGAATGACTCTTGTTGAATGACTCTTGTTGAATGACTCTTGTTGAATGACTCTCTTGTTGAATGACTCTCTTGTTGAATGACTCTCTTGTTGAATGACTCTTGTTGAATGACTCTCTTGTTGAATGACTCTTGTTGAATGACTCTTGTTGAATGACTCTTGTTGAATGACTCTTGTTGAATGACTCATGTTGAATGACTCATGTTGAATGACTCATGTTGAATGACTCTCTTGTTGAATGACTCTCTTGTTGAATGACTCATGTTGAATGACTCTCTTGTTGAATGACTCTCTTGTTGAATGACTCTTGTTGAATGACTCATGTTGAATGACTCATGTTGAATGACTCTCTTGTTGAATGACTCTTGTTGAATGACTCTTGTTGAATGACTCATGTTGAATGACTCTCTTGTTGAATGACTCTTGTTGAATGACTCATGTTGAATGACTCATGTTGAATGACTCTCTTGTTGAATGACTCTCTTGTTGAATGACTCTCTTGTTGAATGACTCTCTTGTTGAATGACTCATGTTGAATGACTCATGTTGAATGACTCATGTTGAATGACTCTCTTGTTGAATGACTCATGTTGAATGACTCATGTTGAATGACTCTCTTGTTGAATGACTCTCTTGTTGAATGACTCTCTTGTTGAATGACTCTCTTGTTGAATGACTCTCTTGTTGAATGACTCATGTTGAATGACTCTCTTGTTGAATGACTCTCTTGTTGAATGACTCTCTTGTTGAATGACTCTCTTGTTGAATGACTCATGTTGAATGACTCATGTTGAATGACTCTCTTGTTGAATGACTCTTGTTGAATGACTCTTGTTGAATGACTCATGTTGAATGACTCATGTTGAATGACTCTCTTGTTGAATGACTCTTGTTGAATGACTCTCTTGTTGAATGACTCTTGTTGAATGACTCATGTTGAATGACTCTCTTGTTGAATGACTCTCTTGTTGAATGACTCATGTTGAATGACTCATGTTGAATGACTCATGTTGAATGACTCTCTTGTTGAATGACTCTCTTGTTGAATGACTCATGTTGAATGACTCTCTTGTTGAATGACTCTCTTGTTGAATGACTCTTGTTGAATGACTCTTGTTGAATGACTCTTGTTGAATGACTCTTGTTGAATGACTCTCTTGTTGAATGACTCTCTTGTTGAATGACTCTTGTTGAATGACTCTTGTTGAATGACTCTTGTTGAATGACTCTTGTTGAATGACTCTTTTGTTGAATGACTCTTGTTGAATGACTCATGTTGAATGACTCATGTTGAATGACTCTTGTTGAATGACTCTTGTTGAATGACTCTTGTTGAATGACTCTTGTTGAATGACTCTTGTTGAATGACTCTTTTGTTGAATGACTCTTTTGTTGAATGACTCTTTTGTTGAATGACTCTTGTTGAATGACTCTTGTTGAATGACTCTTGTTGAATGACTCTTGTTGAATGACTCTTGTTGAATGACTCTTTTGTTGAATGACTCTTTTGTTGAATGACTCTTGTTGAATGACTCTTGTTGAATGACTCTTGTTGAATGACTCTTTTGTTGAATGACTCTTTTGTTGAATGACTCTTTTGTTGAATGACTCTCTTGTTGAATGACTCTTGTTGAATGACTCTTTTGTTGAATGACTCTTGTTGAATGACTCTTGTTGAATGACTCTTGTTGAATGACTCTCTTGTTGAATGACTCTCTTGTTGAATGACTCTTGTTGAATGACTCTTGTTGAATGACTCTCTTGTTGAATGACTCTCTTGTTGAATGACTCTTGTTGAATGACTCTTGTTGAATGACTCTTGTTGAATGACTTACTTGTTGAATGACTCTCTTGTTGAATGACTCTCTTGTTGAATATGACTCTTGTTGAATATGACTCTTGTTGAATGACTCTCTTGTTGAATGACTCTCTTGTTGAATGACTCTCTTGTTGAATGACTCTCTTGTTGAATGACTCTCTTGTTGAATGACTCTCTTGTTGAATGACTCTTGTTGAATGACTCTTGTTGAATGACTCTTGTTGAATGACTCTTGTTGAATGACTCTTGTTGAATGACTCTCTTGTTGAATGACTCTCTTGTTGAATGACTCTCTTGTTGAATGACTCTCTTGTTGAATGACTCTCATGTTGAATGACTCTCTTGTTGAATGACTCTCTTGTTGAATGACTCTTGTTGAATGACTCTTGTTGAATGACTCTCTTGTTGAATGACTCTCTTGTTGAATGACTCTCTTGTTGAATGACTCTCATGTTGAATGACTCTCTTGTTGAATGACTCTCTTGTTGAATGACTCTCTTGTTGAATGACTCTCTTGTTGAATGACTCTCTTGTTGAATGACTCTCTTGTTGAATATGACTCTCTTGTTGAATGACTCTCTTGTTGAATGAGACTCTCTTGTTGAATATGACTCTCTTGTTGAATATGACTCTCTTGTTGAATATGACTCTCTTGTTGAATGAGACTCTCTTGTTGAATATGACTCTCTTGTTGAATATGACTCTCTTGTTGAATATGACTCTCTTGTTGAATGACTCTTGTTGAATATGACTCTTGTTGAATATGACTCTTGTTGAATATGACTCTTGTTGAATATGACTCTTGTTGAATATGACTCTTGTTGAATGACTCTCTTGTTGAATATGACTCTTGTTGAATGACTCTCTTGTTGAATATGACTCTTGTTGAATATGACTCTTGTTGAATATGACTCTTGTTGAATATGACTCTTGTTGAATGACTCTTGTTGAATGACTCTCTTGTTGAATGACTCTTGTGTGCAGGCGGGACGGGGAGCCCCCCCTCATCAGCGGCTGGATCCCGTTCGTGGGCAAAGCGCTGGAGTTCGGACGAGACGCCCACCAGTTCCTGGACGAGCAGAAGAAGCAGTTCGGGGACGTGTTCACCGTGCGGATAGCAGGTTGGTGTTCAGGCCGGTGACCACGGGGCGGTCCTGCTGCCGCCGGTCTGTAATGGATCTGTCTCCTCCTGCAGGTAAATACATGACCTTCATCATGGACCCGCTGCTGTACCCCAGCATCACCAGACACGGCCGGCAGCTGGACTTCCACGAGTTCTCCGACAAGGTGGCGCCCGAGACCTTCGGCTACCCGCCGGTCCTCGGGGGGAAGTTCCCCGGCATGCACGAGCAGATCCACCGCTGCTACAAGCTCCTGCAGGGAGACGGGCTCTCGGCGCTGACAGAGAGCATGATGGGTAACCTCACGCTGGTGCTCCGGCAGGACCACCTGGGCGAGGAGGGCGGCGGCTGGACGAGCGTCAGCATGTACGAGTTCTGCAACGCGGTCATGTTCGAGGCCACCTTCCTCACCATGTTCGGCCGGCCGGCGGCCGACAGCCGGCACGCCGACATGGGCCGGCTGCGGCGGGACTTCGGCCGGTTCGACACCATGTTCCCGCTGCTCATCGCTCAGATCCCCATCTGGCTGCTGGGGCGGACCAAGGCCACGCGAGACAAGCTGATCGACTACCTGCTGCCGCACAAGCTGTCGTCCTGGTCCGACACCTCGCTGTTCATCAGGACGCGAACGGAGCTGCTCGACCAGTATGAGGCGCTGAAGGACGTCGACAAAGGAGGTAGACGGACGCGTTCAACCCTCACGAGTTCTGATGCTCAACCGCAAGTATCGGTACAGACTTCCTGTCTCCTCAGTGGTCAGGAAGCGTTTAAACCAGCAGGAGGAGAGCTAGTAACGTTAGCAGCACCGCTAACAGAGAACCAGTAGGAGGAGAGCTAGTAACGTTAGCAGCACCGCTAACGAAGAACCAACAGGAGGAGAGCTAGTAACGTTAGCAGCACCGCTAACGGAGAACCAGTAGGAGGAGAGCTAGTAACGTTAGCAGCACCGCTAACGAAGAACCAACAGGAGGAGAGCTAGTAACGTTAGCAGCACCGCTAACGGAGAACCAGAAGGAGGAGAGCTAGTAACGTTAGCAGCACCGCTAACGGAGAACCAGCAGGAGGAGAGCTAGTAACGTTAGCAGCACCGCTAACGGAGAACCAGTAGGAGGTGAGCTAGTAACGTTAGCAGCACCGCTAACGAAGAACCAACAGGAAGAGAGCTAGTAACGTTAGCAGCACCGCTAACGGAGAACTAGCAGGAGGAGAGCTAGTAACATTAGCAGCACCGCTAACAGAAAACCAGTAGGAGGAGAGCTAGTAACGTTAGCAGCACCGGTAACGGAGAACCAGCAGGAAGAGAGCTAGTAACGTTAGCAGCACCACTAACGGAGAACCAACAGGAGGAGAGCTAGTAACGTTAGCAGCACCGGTAACGGAGAACCAGCAGGAAGAGAGCTAGTAACGTTAGCAGCACCACTAACGGAGAACCAACAGGAGGAGAGCTAGTAACGTTAGCAGCACCGGTAACGGAGAACCAGCAGGAAGAGAGCTAGTAACGTTAGCAGCACCGCTAACAGAGAACCAGTAGGAGGAGAGCTAGTAACGTTAGCAGCACCGCTAACGGAGAACCAACAGGAGGAGAGCTAGTAACGTTAGCAGCACCGCTAACGGAGAACCAGAAGGAGGAGAGCTAGTAACGTTAGCAGCACCGCTAACGGAGAACCAGCAGGAGGAGAGCTAGTAACGTTAGCAGCACCGCTAACGGAGAACCAGTAGGAGGTGAGCTAGTAACGTTAGCAGCACCGCTAACGAAGAACCAACAGGAAGAGAGCTAGTAACGTTAGCAGCACCGCTAACGGAGAACTAGCAGGAGGAGAGCTAGTAACATTAGCAGCACCGCTAACAGAAAACCAGTAGGAGGAGAGCTAGTAACGTTAGCAGCACCGGTAACGGAGAACCAGCAGGAAGAGAGCTAGTAACGTTAGCAGCACCACTAACGGAGAACCAACAGGAGGAGAGCTAGTAACGTTAGCAGCACCGGTAACGGAGAACCAGCAGGAAGAGAGCTAGTAACGTTAGCAGCACCACTAACGGAGAACCAGTAGGAGGAGAGCTAGTAACGTTAGCAGCACCGGTAACGGAGAACCAGCAGGAAGAGAGCTAGTAACGTTAGCAGCACCACTAACGGAGAACCAACAGGAGGAGAGCTAGTAACGTTAGCAGCACCGGTAACGGAGAACCAGCAGGAAGAGAGCTAGTAACGTTAGCAGCACCACTAACGGAGAACCAGCAGGAGGAGAGCTAGTAACGTTAGCAGCACCGCTAACGGAGAACCAGTAGGAGGTGAGCTAGTAACGTTAGCAGCACCGCTAACGAAGAACCAACAGGAAGAGAGCTAGTAACGTTAGCAGCACCGCTAACGGAGAACTAGCAGGAGGAGAGCTAGTAACATTAGCAGCACCGCTAACAGAAAACCAGTAGGAGGAGAGCTAGTAACGTTAGCAGCACCGGTAACGGAGAACCAGCAGGAAGAGAGCTAGTAACGTTAGCAGCACCACTAACGGAGAACCAACAGGAGGAGAGCTAGTAACGTTAGCAGCACCGGTAACGGAGAACCAGCAGGAAGAGAGCTAGTAACGTTAGCAGCACCACTAACGGAGAACCAACAGGAGGAGAGCTAGTAACGTTAGCAGCACCACTAACGGAGAACCAACAGGAGGAGAGCTAGTAACGTTAGCAGCACCGGTAACGGAGAACCAGCAGGAAGAGAGCTAGTAACGTTAGCAGCACCACTAACGGAGAACCAACAGGAGGAGAGCTAGTAACGTTAGCAGCACCGGTAACGGAGAACCAGCAGGAAGAGAGCTAGTAACGTTAGCAGCACCGCTAACAGAGAACCAGTAGGAGGAGAGCTAGTAACGTTAGCAGCACCGCTAACGGAGAACCAACAGGAGGAGAGCTAGTAACGTTAGCAGCACCGCTAACGGAGAACCAGAAGGAGGAGAGCTAGTAACGTTAGCAGCACCGCTAACGGAGAACCAGCAGGAGGAGAGCTAGTAACGTTAGCAGCACCGCTAACGGAGAACCAGTAGGAGGTGAGCTAGTAACGTTAGCAGCACCGCTAACGAAGAACCAACAGGAAGAGAGCTAGTAACGTTAGCAGCACCGCTAACGGAGAACTAGCAGGAGGAGAGCTAGTAACATTAGCAGCACCGCTAACAGAAAACCAGTCGGAGGAGAGCTAGTAACGTTAGCAGCACCGGTAACGGAGAACCAGCAGGAAGAGAGCTAGTAACGTTAGCAGCACCACTAACGGAGAACCAACAGGAGGAGAGCTAGTAACGTTAGCAGCACCGGTAACGGAGAACCAGCAGGAAGAGAGCTAGTAACGTTAGCAGCACCACTAACGGAGAACCAGTAGGAGGAGAGCTAGTAACGTTAGCAGCAACGATAACGGAGAACCAGTAGGAGGTGAGCTAGTAACGTTAGCAGCACCGCTAACGAAGAACCAGTAGGAGGAGAGCTAGTAACGTTAGCAGCACGGCTAACGGAGAACCAGCAGGAGGAGAGCTAGTAACGTTAGCAGCACCGCTAACGGAGAACCAGTAGGAGGTGAGCTAGTAACGTTAGCAGCACCGCTAACGAAGAACCAGTAGGAGGAGAGCTAGTAACGTTAGCAGCACTGCTAACGGAGAACCAGCAGGAGGAGAGCTAGTAACGTTAGCAGCACCGGTAACGGAGAACTAGCAGGAGGAGAGCTAGTAACATTAGCAGCACCGCTAACAGAAAACCAGTAGGAGGAGAGCTAGTAACGTTAGCAGCACCGGTAACGGAGAACCAGCAGGAAGAGAGCTAGTAACGTTAGCAGCACCACTAACGGAGAACCAACAGGAGGAGAGCTAGTAACGTTAGCAGCACCGGTAACGGAGAACCAGCAGGAAGAGAGCTAGTAACGTTAGCAGCACCGCTAACGGAGAACCAACAGGAGGAGAGCTAGTAACGTTAGCAGCACCGATAACGGAGAACCAGTAGGAGGTGAGCTAGTAACGTTAGCAGCACCGCTAACGAAGAACCAGCAGGAGGAGAGCTAGTAACGTTAGCAGCACCGCTAACGGAGAACCAGCAGGAGGAGAGCTAGTAACGTTAGCAGCACCGCTAACGGAGAACCAGTAGGAGGTGAGCTAGTAACGTTAGCAGCACCGCTAACGAAGAACCAACAGGAAGAGAGCTAGTAACGTTAGCAGCACCGCTAACGGAGAACTAGCAGGAGGAGAGCTAGTAACTTTAGCAGCACCGCTAACAGAAAACCAGTAGGAGGAGAGCTAGTAACGTTAGCAGCACCGGTAACGGAGAACCAGCAGGAAGAGAGCTAGTAACGTTAGCAGCACCGCTAACGGAGAACCAACAGGAGGAGAGCTAGTAACGTTAGCAGCACCGATAACGGAGAACCAGTAGGAGGTGAGCTAGTAACGTTAGCAGCACCGCTAACGAAGAACCAGTAGGAGAGCTAGTAACGTTAGCAGCACCGCTAACGGAGAACCAGCAGGAGGAGAGCTAGTAACGTTAGCAGCACCGCTAACGGAGAACCAGTAGGAGGTGAGCTAGTAACGTTAGCAGCACCGCTAACGAAGAACCAGTAGGAGAGCTAGTAACGTTAGCAGCACCGCTAACGGAGAACCAGCAGGAGGAGAGCTAGTAACGTTAGCAGTAACGTTAGCAGCACCGCTAACGAAGAACCAGTAGGAGGTGAGCTAGTAACGTTAGCAGCACCGCTAACGGAGAACTAGCAGGAGGAGAGCTAGTAACTTTAGCAGCACCGCTAACAGAAAACCAGTAGGAGGAGAGCTAGTAACGTTAGCAGCACCGGTAACGGAGAACCAGCAGGAAGAGAGCTAGTAACGTTAGCAGCACCGCTAACGGAGAACCAACAGGAGGAGAGCTAGTAACGTTAGCAGCACCGATAACGGAGAACCAGTAGGAGGTGAGCTAGTAACGTTAGCAGCACCGCTAACGAAGAACCAACAGGAGGAGAGCTAGTAACGTTAGCAGCACCGCTAACGAAGAACCAACAGGAGGAGAGCTAGTAACGTTAGCAGCACCGCTAACAGAGAACCAACAGGAGGAGAGCTAGTAACGTTAGCAGCACCGATAACGGAGAACCAGTAGGAGGAGAGCTAGTAACGTTAGCAGCACCGCTAACGAAGAACCAACAGGAGGAGAGCTAGTAACGTTAGCAGCACCGCTAACAGAGAACCAGTAGGAGGAGAGCTAGTAACGTTAGCAGCACCGGTAACTTAGAACCAGCAGGAGGTGAGCTAGTAACGTTAGCAGCACCGGTAATGGAGAACCAGTAGGAGGTGAGCTAGTAACGTTAGCAGCACCGCTAACGAAGAACCAACAGGAGGAGAGCTAGTAACGTTAGCAGCACCGCTAACGGAGAACCAGTAGGAGGTGAGCTAGTAACGTTAGCAGCACCACTAACGAAGAACCAACAGGAGGAGAGCTAGTAATGTTAGCAGCACCGCTAACAGAGAACCAATAGGAGGAGAGCTAGTAACGTTAGCAGCACCGGTAACTTAGAACCAGCAGGAAGAGAGCTAGTAACGTTAGCAGCACCGCTAACGGAGAACTAGCAGGAGGAGAGCTAGTAACGTTAGCAGCACTGCTAACAGAAAACCAGTAGGAGGAGAGCTAGTAACGTTAGCAGCACCGGTAATGGAGAACCAGCAGGAGGTGAGCTAGTAACGTTAGCAGCACCGCTAACGGAGAACCAGCAGGAGGAGAGCTAGTAACGTTAGCAGCACCGGTAATGGAGAACCAGCAGGAGGAGAGCTAGTAACGTTAGCAGCACCGCTAATGGAGAACCAGCAGGAGGAGAGCTAGTAACGTTAGCAGCACCGCTAACGGAGAACCAGCAGGAGGAGAGCTAGTAACGTTAGCAGCACCGCTAACGGAGAACTAGCAGGAGGAGAGCTAGTAACGTTAGCAGCACTGCTAACAGAAAACCAGTAGGAGGAGAGCTAGTAACGTTAGCAGCACCGGTAACGGAGAACCAGCAGGAAGAGAGCTAGTAACGTTAGCAGCACCACTAACGGAGAACCAGTAGGAGGAGAGCTAGTAACGTTAGCAGCAACGATAACGGAGAACCAGTAGGAGGTGAGCTAGTAACGTTAGCAGCACCGCTAACGAAGAACCAGTAGGAGGAGAGCTAGTAACGTTAGCAGCACGGCTAACGGAGAACCAGCAGGAGGAGAGCTAGTAACGTTAGCAGCACCGCTAACGAAGAACCAGTAGGAGGAGAGCTAGTAACGTTAGCAGCACTGCTAACGGAGAACCAGCAGGAGGAGAGCTAGTAACGTTAGCAGCACCGGTTTCGGAGAACTAGCAGGAGGAGAGCTAGTAACATTAGCAGCACCGCTAACAGAAAACCAGTAGGAGGAGAGCTAGTAACGTTAGCAGCACCGGTAACGGAGAACCAGCAGGAAGAGAGCTAGTAACGTTAGCAGCACCACTAACGGAGAACCAACAGGAGGAGAGCTAGTAACGTTAGCAGCACCGGTAACGGAGAACCAGCAGGAAGAGAGCTAGTAACGTTAGCAGCACCACTAACGGAGAACCAACAGGAGGAGAGCTAGTAACGTTAGCAGCACCGATAACGGAGAACCAGTAGGAGGTGAGCTAGTAACGTTAGCAGCACCGCTAACGAAGAACCAGTAGGAGGAGAGCTAGTAACGTTTGCAGCACCGCTAACGGAGAACCAGCAGGAGGAGAGCTAGTAACGTTAGCAGCACCGCTAACGGAGAACCAGTAGGAGGTGAGCTAGTAACGTTAGCAGCACCGCTAACGAAGAACCAACAGGAAGAGAGCTAGTAACGTTAGCAGCACCGCTAACGGAGAACTAGCAGGAGGAGAGCTAGTAACTTTAGCAGCACCGCTAACAGAAAACCAGTAGGAGGAGAGCTAGTAACGTTAGCAGCACCGGTAACGGAGAACCAGCAGGAAGAGAGCTAGTAACGTTAGCAGCACCGCTAACGGAGAACCAACAGGAGGAGAGCTAGTAACGTTAGCAGCACCGATAACGGAGAACCAGTAGGAGGTGAGCTAGTAACGTTAGCAGCACCGCTAACGAAGAACCAGTAGGAGAGCTAGTAACGTTAGCAGCACCGCTAACGGAGAACCAGCAGGAGGAGAGCTAGTAACGTTAGCAGCACCGCTAACGGAGAACCAGTAGGAGGTGAGCTAGTAACGTTAGCAGCACCGCTAACGAAGAACCAACAGGAAGAGAGCTAGTAACGTTAGCAGCACCGCTAACGGAGAACTAGCAGGAGGAGAGCTAGTAACTTTAGCAGCACCGCTAACAGAAAACCAGTAGGAGGAGAGCTAGTAACGTTAGCAGCACCGGTAACGGAGAACCAGCAGGAAGAGAGCTAGTAACGTTAGCAGCACCGCTAACGGAGAACCAACAGGAGGAGAGCTAGTAACGTTAGCAGCACCGATAACGGAGAACCAGTAGGAGGTGAGCTAGTAACGTTAGCAGCACCGCTAACGAAGAACCAACAGGAGGAGAGCTAGTAACGTTAGCAGCACCGCTAACGAAGAACCAACAGGAGGAGAGCTAGTAACGTTAGCAGCACCGCTAACAGAGAACCAACAGGAGGAGAGCTAGTAACGTTAGCAGCACCGCTAACGGAGAACCAACAGGAGGAGAGCTAGTAACGTTAGCAGCACCGATAACGGAGAACCAGTAGGAGGAGAGCTAGTAACGTTAGCAGCACCGCTAACGAAGAACCAACAGGAGGAGAGCTAGTAACGTTAGCAGCACCGCTAACAGAGAACCAGTAGGAGGAGAGCTAGTAACGTTAGCAGCACCGGTAACTTAGAACCAGCAGGAGGTGAGCTAGTAACGTTAGCAGCACCGGTAATGGAGAACCAGTAGGAGGTGAGCTAGTAACGTTAGCAGCACCGCTAACGAAGAACCAACAGGAGGAGAGCTAGTAACGTTAGCAGCACCGCTAACGGAGAACCAGTAGGAGGTGAGCTAGTAACGTTAGCAGCACCACTAACGAAGAACCAACAGGAGGAGAGCTAGTAATGTTAGCAGCACCGCTAACAGAGAACCAATAGGAGGAGAGCTAGTAACGTTAGCAGCACCGGTAACTTAGAACCAGCAGGAAGAGAGCTAGTAACGTTAGCAGCACCGCTAACGGAGAACTAGCAGGAAGAGAGCTAGTAACGTTAGCAGCACTGCTAACAGAAAACCAGTAGGAGGAGAGCTAGTAACGTTAGCAGCACCGGTAATGGAGAACCAGCAGGAGGTGAGCTAGTAACGTTAGCAGCACCGCTAACGGAGAACCAGCAGGAGGAGAGCTAGTAACGTTAGCAGCACCGGTAATGGAGAACCAGCAGGAGGAGAGCTAGTAACGTTAGCAGCACCGCTAATGGAGAACCAGCAGGAGGAGAGCTAGTAACGTTAGCAGCACCGCTAACGGAGAACCAGCAGGAGGAGAGCTAGTAACGTTAGCAGCACCGCTAACGGAGAACTAGCAGGAGGAGAGCTAGTAACGTTAGCAGCACTGCTAACAGAAAACCAGTAGGAGGAGAGCTAGTAACGTTAGCAGCACCGGTAATGGAGAACCAGCAGGAGGAGAGCTAGTAACGTTAGCAGCACCGGTAATGGAGAACCAACAGGAGGAGAGCTAGTAACGTTAGCAGCACCGCTAACGGAGAACCAGCAGGAGGTGAGCTAGTAACGTTAGCAGCTCAGTGAAAATGAGTACTGGCTGAAGGTAAATGATAACGTTCTCATGATGCGTTCAGGTGTAATCTAGTAAAATCAAGTGTTGGTGACTAACTGGAATGAATCCAGGCGTTTTCACATGAATATAAAATAGATATTAGAGATGAATTATGATGTTTAACTTCCTAAAACTCATTATTACACTTCACAATATTCAAACACAATATGATGTTTGCGTTCACATATTTTGTCGTATTCAGAATATTAGTGAGCATGTTGTATGTGTGTATGTGATGGATATTATTACTCCTCAGCTCATCAACTGACCATCCTGTGGGCGTCCGTGGCGAACACCGTCCCCGCCACCTTCTGGGCCCTGTACTACCTGCTGAGTCACCCTGAGGCCCTGCAGGTGGTCCGCCAGGAGCTCCAGTCCGTCCTGAGCCTGAGCAGAGTCCAGTTCAGCAGGGACCGGGACGTGAGGCTCGACCGGGACCAGTTGGAGAAGCTCGTGTATCTGGGTGAGTCCGCCTCCTCAAACATATTCTCAGTTCTGATGCGATGGTGAGGTGTGTTCAGGAACACCTGCCCTCCGTCCACAGGGAGCGCCATCAACGAGAGCCTCCGCCTGTCCTCGGCCTCCATGAACATCCGCGTCGTTCAGGAGGACTTCGATCTGCGGCTGGACGCAGAGCGCTCAGTGGCCGTCAGGAAAGGAGACTTCGTCGCCCTCTACCCTCAGACCATGCACATGGACCCCGAGATCTACGAGGACCCACAGGTACGGCCACCAGGGGGCGACTCCTCTGGTTGTATAGAAGTATCTGCTGCACTCTCTCTCCTGACCACCAGGGGCGACTCCTCTGGTTGTATAGAAGTATCTGCTGCATTCTCTCTCCTGACCACCAGGAGGCGACTCCTCTGGTTGTATAGAAGTATCTGCTGCACTCTCTCTCCTGACCACCAGGGGCGACTCCTCTGGTTGTATAGAAGTCTCTGCTGCACTCTCTCTCCTGACCACCAGGGGCGACTCCTCTGGTTGAATAGAAGTCAATGCTTCATGTGTTAAAGCTGCATTCTCTCTCCTGACCACCAGGGGCGACTCCTCTGGTTGAATAGAAGTCTCTGCTTCATGTGTTAAAGCTGCATTCTCTCTCCTGACTCCTCTGGTTGTATAGAAGTCGCTGCTTCATGTGTTAAAGCTGCATTCTCTCTCCTGACTCCTCTGGTTGTATAGAAGTCTCTGCTTCATGTGTTAAAGCTGCATTCTCTCTCCTGACTCCTCTGGTTGTATAGAAGTCTCTGCTTCATGTGTTAAAGCTGCATTCTCTCTCCTGACTCCTCTGGTTGTATAGAAGTCTCTGCTTCATGTGTTAAAGCTGCATTCTCTCTCCTGACTCCTATGATTGTATAGAAGTCTCTGCTGCACTTTCTCTCCTGACCACCAGGGGCGACTCCTCTGGTTGTATAGAAGTCTCTGCTTCATGTGTTAAAGCTGCATTCTCTCTCCTGACTCCTCTGGTTGTATAGAAGTCTCTGCTTCATGTGTTAAAGCTGCATTCTCTCTCCTGACTCCTCTGGTTGTATAGAAGTCTCTGCTTCATGTGTTAAAGCTGCATTCTCTCTCCTGACTCCTCTGGTTGTATAGAAGTCTCTGCTTCATGTGTTAAAGCTGCATTCTCTCTCCTGACTCCTCTGGTTGTATAGAAGTCTCTGCTTCATGTGTTAAAGCTGCATTCTCTCTCCTGACTCCTCTGGTTGTATAGAAGTCTCTGCTTCATGTGTTAAAGCTGCATTCTCTCTCCTGACTCCTCTGGTTGTATAGAAGTCTCTGCTTCATGTGTTAAAGCTGCATTCTCTCTCCTGACTCCTCTGGTTGTATAGAAGTCTCTGCTGCACTTTCTCTCCTGACCACCAGGGGCGACTCCTCTGGTTGTATAGAAGTCTCTGCTTCATGTGTTAAAGCTGCATTCTCTCTCCTGACTCCTCTGGTTGTATAGAAGTCTCTGCTGCATTCTCTCTCCTGACTCCTCTGGTTGTATAGAAGTCTCTGCTTCATGTGTTAAAGCTGCATTCTCTCTCCTGACTCGTCTGGTTGTATAGAAGTCTCTGCTTCATGTGTTAAAGCTGCATTCTCTCTCCTGACTCCTCTGGTTGTATAGAAGTCTCTGCTGCATTCTCTCTCCTGATTCCTCTGGTTGTATAGAAGTCTCTGCTTCATGTGTTAAAGCTGCATTCTCTCTCCTGACTCCTCTGGTTGTATAGAAGTCTCTGCATGTGTTAAAGCTGCATTCTCTCTCCTGACTCCTCTGGTTGTATAGAAGTCTCTGCTTCATGTGTTAAAGCTGCATTCTCTCTCCTGACTCCTCTGGTTGTATAGAAGTCGCTGCTTCATGTGTTAAAGCTGCATTCTCTCTCCTGACTCCTCTGGTTGTATAGAAGTCTCTGCTTCATGTGTTAAAGCTGCATTCTCTCTCCTGACTCCTCTGGTTGTATAGAAGTCTCTGCTGCATTCTCTCTCCTGACTCCTCTGGTTGTATAGAAGTCTCTGCTGCATGTGTTAAAGCTTTAACGGCGCTCCTCCTCTGTCGTTGTCCGTCAGTCGTTCCGTCTGGACCGCTTCGTGCAGGACGGCCAGGAGAAGACGGACTTCTTTAAGGGCGGCCTCCGGCTGAAGTACTACCTCATGCCGTTCGGGTCCGGCTCCTCTCGGTGTCCCGGCCGACACTTCGCCCTGAACGAGATCAAACAGTTCCTGAGCCTCCTGCTGCTCTACATGGACCTGCAGCTGGAGGAGGGCCAGAGCGGGGCCACGCTGGACTCCAGCAGAGCCGGACTGGGGATCCTGCCGCCGGCCGCCGACGTACGCTTCCGCTACCGGCCGCGGTCGGCCGTCTGACGCTCCCTCGGCCAATCGGAAGAGAGCCTGAGGCGGCGGTCGAGGTGTGCTGAGGATCGTTCGCCAGAAGCTTTGATGTCTTTAGAGTCTTTCCCTGTAAAGTGGTGCACTTTCTTCACTGTCCAGACTCGTAAATATGAAACTGAGCTCTGATGATGAACTATACATTTATTATGATTGTATTATATTGATTATATACATATTTTTCTAATTTGTTTAGTTTTTACTTCTGTTGTTGATTTAATGTTTAAAGGGAACTTTTCTGTCTCTGATTCAACCCGATGTGCATCAGGATCCGGACATGAATAGCCTAGCTTAGCACAAAGACTGAAAGTAGGGGGAAACTGCTAGCTTAGCTTAGCACAAAGACTGAAAGTAGGGGGAAACTGCTAGCTTAGCTTAGCACAAAGACTGAAAGTAGGGGGAAACTGCTAGCTTAGCTTAGCACAAAGACTGAAAGTAGGGGGAAACTGCTAGCTTAGCTTAGCACAAAGACTGAAAGTAGGGGGAAACTGCTAGCTTAGCTTAGCACAAAGACTGAAAGTAGGGGGAAACTGCTAGCTTAGCTTAGCACAAAGACTGAAAGTAGGGGGAAACTGCTAGCTTAGCTTAGCACAAAGACTGAAAGTAGGGGGAAACTGCTAGCTTAGTTAGATGAATAAAGAAAACATCCACCCTCCAACTACATTTGTTAGAGTCTATTTAATGCTAACCACTAGACGTGTAGCGTTAGCTCAGGTTTAAAACCGAGACTTTACACCGTTGGCTTTCTTTATTATTATTATTAAGCTCTTTAACACAGAACTGAGTTCAGAGAGTAAAGTAAGGCGCCGTAAGCAGCAGTTAGCATCGGGGCTAAACCAGCTGTTGACAGGAGGAAGTGGTCAGCTGATCTGGATATAAAATAATACATTATTATAATAAAGCTTTGTATGCAAGATTGTATGTAGCCTATACAGTGATTCACGTGTCACCACCTTGAATAATAAACACTTAAAATCTAAAGTGTCTTTGTTTACACTTTTAATCATTTTCTACATTTAATAAGTTAGCACCGTTAGCTGCTAGCTTTCACCTTTAGTCTCTAGTTTCTCTGGTTGTTGTTCATGATGTTCTAACAATGAATCCATGATGTTCTAACAGAACAATGAATCCATGATGTTCTAACAGAACATGATGTTCTAACAGAACAATGAAACCATGATGTTCTAACAGAACAATGAATCCATGATGTTCTAACAGAACATGATGTTCTAACAGAACAATGAATACATGATGTTCTAACAGAACATGATGTTCTAACAGAACAATGAAACCATGATGTTCTAACAGAACAATGAATCCATGATGTTCTAACAGAACATGATGTTCTAACAGAACAATGAAACCATGATGTTCTAACAGAACAATGAAACCATGATGTTCTAACAGAACAATGAAACCATGATGTTCTAACAGAACATGATATTCTAACAGAACAATGAATCCATGATGTTCTAACAGAACAATGAATCCATGATGTTCTAACAGAACAATGAATCCATGATGTTCTAACAGAACATGATGTTCTAACAGAACAATGAATACATGATGTTCTAACAGAACATGATGTTCTAACAGAACAATGAAACCATGATGTTCTAACAGAACAATGAATCCATGATGTTCTAACAGAACATGATGTTCTAACAGAACAATGAAACCATGATGTTCTAACAGAACAATGAAACCATGATGTTCTAACAGAACAATGAAACCATGATGTTCTAACAGAACATGATATTCTAACAGAACAATGAATCCATGATGTTCTAACAGAACAATGAATCCATGATGTTCTAACAGAACAATGAATCCATGATGTTCTAACAGAACATGATGTTCTAACAGAACAATGAATCCATGATGTTCTAACAGAACAATGAAACCATGATGTTCTAACAGAACAATGAATCCATGATGTTCTAACAGAACAATGAATCCATGATGTTGCTGGCAGGAGGCTTCATGAA
>JBAMJR010000200.1:0-5000 GCA_038501785.1 Myoxocephalus aenaeus
TATCAGCAGTAGTACTAGTGTAGTACCAGCAGTAGTACTAGTGTAGTATCAGCAGTAGTACTAGTGTAGTAGTAGTGTAGTATCAGTAGTAGTACTAGTGTAGTACCAGCAGTAGTACTAGTGTAGTATCAGTAGTAGTACTAGTGTAGTACCAGTAGTAGTACTAGTGTAGTATCAGCAGTAGTATTAGTGTAGTACCAGTAGTAGTACTAGTGTAGTACCAGCAGTAGTACTAGTGTAGTAGTAGTGTAGTATCAGTAGTAGTACTAGTGTAGTACCAGCAGTAGTACTAGTGTAGTATCAGTAGTAGTACTAGTGTAGTATCAGTAGTAGTACTAGTGTAGTATCAGCAGTAGTATTAGTGTAGTGCCAGTAGTAGTACTAGTGTAGTACCAGCAGTAGTACTAGTGTAGTATCAGCAGTAGTATTAGTGTAGTACCAGTAGTAGTACTAGTGTAGTATCAGCAGTAGTACTAGTGTAGTAGTAGTGTAGTATCAGTAGTAGTACTAGTGTAGTACCAGCAGTAGTACTAGTGTAGTATCAGTAGTAGTACTAGTGTAGTATCAGCAGTAGTACTAGTGTAGTAGTAGTGTAGTATCAGTAGTAGTACTAGTGTAGTACCAGCAGTAGTACTAGTGTAGTACCAGCAGTAGTACTAGTGTAGTACCAGTAGCAGTACTAGTGTAGTACCCGCAGTAGTACTAGTGTAGTACCAGTAGCAGTACCAGTGTAGTACCAGTAGCAGTACTAGTGTAGTACCAGCAGTAGTACTAGTGTAGTATCAGCAGTAGTATTAGTGTAGTACCAGTAGTAGTACTAGTGTAGTACCAGCAGTAGTACTAGTGTAGTATCAGTAGTAGTACTAGTGTAGTATCAGCAGTAGTACTAGTGTAGTACCCGCAGTAGTACTAGTGTAGTACCAGTAGCAGTACTAGTGTAGTACCAGCAGTAGTACTAGTGTAGTATCAGCAGTAGTACTAGTGTAGTACCCGCAGTAGTACTAGTGTAGTACCAGTAGCAGTACCAGTGTAGTACCAGTAGCAGTACTAGTGTAGTACCAGCAGTAGTACTAGTGTAGTACCAGTAGCAGTACTAGTGTAGTACCAGCAGTAGTACTAGTGTAGTACCCGCAGTAGTACTAGTGTAGTACCAGTAGCAGTACCAGTGTAGTACCAGTAGCAGTACTAGTGTAGTACCAGCAGTAGTACTAGTGTAGTACCAGTAGCAGTACTAGTGTAGTACCAGCAGTAGTACTAGTGTAGTACCCGCAGTAGTACTAGTGTAGTACCAGTAGCAGTACCAGTGTAGTACCAGTAGCAGTACTAGTGTAGTACCAGCAGTAGTACTAGTGTACTTACAGGCAGTGCACCACGGTGCGGCCCTCTCCTCCGTCGTACTCGTCCTGCCATTTGTCCACCTGGTGGACGAGCTTGAGGAAGGAGCGCTTGGAGACGGGCGTGTCCCGGTACATCGGCCAGCCCAGGAACTGGAACTGTTGCACCATCCGGTACCCGTCCTGTGGCTGGGGGGCACAGGGAGGACAGGGCGGTCAAAACAAGCTCGCCCCAACGGGGTGAAATGAAACGCACCCTAAAAGCACCCAGCCTAAACGCAAGGACGGACGGAGATGGTGAATGGATTAAATATCTAATTTCTAGTCTTTAAAACAATAAACTATCCTTTATACAACCACAAACTAACTGTTATCTCAAAACAATGAACTATTATTTAAACAACCACAAACTAACTGTTATCTTAAAACAATAAACTATCCTTTATACAACTGAAAACTAAAAAACAATAAACTATCCTTTATATAACCAAAAACTAAAAAAACAATAAACTATCCTTTATACAACCGAAAACTAACTGTTATCTCAAAACAATGAACTATTATTTAAACAACCACAAACTAACTGTTATCTTAAAACAATAAACTATCCTTTATATAACCAAAAACTAAAAAAACAATAAACTATCCTTTATATAACCAAAAACTAAAAAAACAATAAACTATCCTTTATATAACCGAAAACTAAAAAACAATAAACTATCCTTTATATAACCACAAACTAACTGTTATCTTAAAACAATAAACTCTCCTTTATACAACCGAAAACTAAAAAACAATAATCTATCCTTTATATAACCACAAACTAACTGTTATCTTAAAACAATAAACTATCCTTTATATAGCCAAAAACTAAAAAACAATAAACTATCCTTTATATAACCAAAAACTAAAAAAACAATAAACTATCCTTTATATAACCAAAAACTAAAAAAACAATAAACTATCCTTTATATAACCACAAACTAACTGTTATCTTAAAACAATAAACTATCCTTTATATAGCCAAAAACTAAAAAACAATAAACTATCCTTTATATAACCAAACACTAAAAAAACAATAAACTATCCTTTATACAACCGAAAACTAAAAAACAATAAACTATCCTTTATATAACCACAAACTAACTGTTATCTTAAAACAATAAACTATCCTTTATATAACCAAAAACAAAAAAAACAATAAACTATCCTTTATATAACCAAAAACTAAAAAAACAATAAACTATCCTTTATATAACCGAAAACTAAAAAACAATAAACTATCCTTTATATAACCACAAACTAACTGTTATCTTAAAACAATAAACTCTCCTTTATACAACCGAAAACTAAAAAACAATAAACTATCCTTTATATAACCGAAAACTAAAAAACAATAAACTATCCTTTATATAACCACAAACTAACTGTTATCTTAAAACAATAAACTATCCTTTATATAACCAAAAACTAAAAAACAATAAACTATCCTTTATATAACCAAAAACTAAAAAAACAATAAACTATCCTTTATATAACCAAAAACTAAAAAAACAATAAACTATCCTTTATATAACCAAAAACTAAAAAAACAATAAACTATCCTTTATACAACCGAAAACTAAAAAACAATAAACTATCCTTTATATAACCACAAACTAACTGTTATCTTAAAACAATAAACTATCCTTTATATAACCACAAACTAACTGTTATCTTAAAACAATAAACTATCCTTTATATAACCAAAAACAAAAAAAACAATAAACTATCCTTTATACAACCGAAAACTAAAAAACAATAAACTATCCTTTATATAGCCAAAAACTAAAAAACAATAAACTATCCTATATATAGCCAAAAACTAAAAAAACAATAAACTATCCTTTATATAACCAAAAACTAAAAAACAATAAACTATCCTTTATATAACCAAAAACTAACTGTTATCTCAAAACAATAAACTATCCTTTATATAACCAAAAACAAAAAAACTATAAACTATCCTTTATATAACCAAAAACAAAAAAACAATAAACTATCCTTTATATAACCACAAACTAACTGTTATCTTAAAACAATAAACTAACTGTAAAAATGTTAGACAAATCTACATAAAGCTATGGATAAGAAGACTAATCAGGTCTTGACACAGTCCTAGTGTGTGTCCCTGTCTCCCTGTGGTGATAGTCAACATGGAGGGAGGTGGCAGAGGGTAAAAGAAACGCACCCTGGCTGTGTTGTAAATCCTGAAGATGCGGCTGATGACGTCCTCCTCCAGGTCTGCAGAGACAAACTCCACCTGCAGCGAGCCGAGACGATGGAGGCCGTTCTCAGGCCAGTACTGAGGACACAGCTGAGACACAGAGACACAGAGACATCAGAGACACAGAGACATCAGAGACACAGAGACACAGAGACATCAGAGACATCAGAGACATCAGAGACACAGAGACATCAGAGACATCAGAGACACAGAGACATCAGAGACACAGAGACACAGAGACATCAGAGACACAGAGACATCAGAGACATCAGAGACACAGAGACATCAGAGACACAGAGACACAGAGACATCAGAGACACAGAGACACAGAGACATCAGAGACATCAGAGACACAGAGACACAGAGACACAGAGACATCAGAGACATCAGAGACACAGAGACACAGAGACATCAGAGACACAGAGACACAGAGACATCAGAGACATCAGAGACATCAGAGACATCAGAGACATCAGAGACACAGAGACATCAGAGACATCAGAGACACAGAGACATCAGAGACATCAGAGACACAGAGACATCAGAGACACAGAGACATCAGAGACATCAGAGACATCAGAGACATCAGAGACACAGAGACACAGAGACATCAGAGACACAGAGACATCAGAGACATCAGAGACATCAGAGACACAGAGACATCAGAGACATCAGAGACATCAGAGACACAGAGACATCAGAGACATCAGAGACATCAGAGACACAGAGACATCAGAGACACAGAGACACAGAGACATCAGAGACATCAGAGACACAGAGACATCAGAGACATCAGAGACATCAGAGACACAGAGACATCAGAGACATCAGAGACACAGAGACATCAGAGACATCAGAGACATCAGAGACACAGAGACATCAGAGACACAGAGACACAGAGACATCAGAGACATCAGAGACACAGAGACATCAGAGACATCAGAGACACAGAGACATCAGAGACACAGAGACATCAGAGACATCAGAGACACAGAGACATCAGAGACATCAGAGACATCAGAGACACAGAGACATCAGAGACATCAGAGACATCAGAGACACAGAGACATCAGAGACATCAGAGACATCAGAGACACAGAGACATCAGAGACACAGAGACACAGAGACATCAGAGACACAGAGACATCAGAGACATCAGAGACATCAGAGACACAGAGACACAGAGACACAGAGACATCAGAGACATCAGAGACATCAGAGACATCAGAGACATCAGAGACATCAGAGACACAGAGACATCAGAGACATCAGAGACACAGAGACATCAGAGACATCAGAGACACAGAGACATCAGAGACACAGAGACATCAGAGACATCAGAGACATCAGAGACATCAGAGACACAGAGACACAGAGACATCAGAGACACAGAGACATCA
>JBAMJR010000200.1:7500-30000 GCA_038501785.1 Myoxocephalus aenaeus
GAACAAACAGCATCAACAGCTTTAATATGACCGGAGGACCGCTCCATCTATTCTCAACACAATATGAAGTGAGCCGACGACACGCCGAGAGACAGGAGGGACGACCTCCTGGTCCTGAGCACAGGAAGCCATGCTGGACTTCAGCAGAGTGATAGAAAGCATCCTCTGCCAGTGCTTGTCTGTCTGTCTGCCCCTAAAGGGCCCCCGAGGGCCCCGTACTCACGTCCATCAGGCCGGCGTTGATGTAGTTGGAGCTCTCCCCGTCGATGGTGATGAGGAAGGGCAGGCAGCGGTCTGGAGGCAGGACGTCGCCGCAGCGGTTCTTCTCCTGGTTCCTCGGCAACAGAGCGATGCTGCAGTCCTCCACCCGCAGCGTGGGCGTCACCATGTTCAGGGTCTGAGACGATCAATACATCAGATCAATACCAGGAGGATGCTTATATTAATGTGACTAATAATGAGGACATTGAAAAGCCAATATGTGGATCAATACTTTACCCTGAACTCCTCTTTGATTTGGCTGGAGTTGGTCTGAGGATCCAATCGGTTCATCTCGTAGTAAACCGACCGCAGCTGATTGGCTGGAATAGCTGTGTCCCCGCAGAGACACGCCTCCAAGATGGCGTCATGGATGAAGACGTACTGCTCCTGGACACAGAGGGGGGCGTGGTCAAAGATGGACAGCTATTCATGTATGTATGGAAATATGTTAATAAAGTTTTACGTTTTAAGATAGTGGCCCCTGCTGTCTCTTAAGATAGTGGCCCCTGCTGTCTCTTAAGATAGTGGCCCCTGCTGTCTCTTAAGATAGTGGCCCCTGCTGTCTCTTAAGATAGTGGCCCCTGCTGTCCCTTAAGATAGTGGCCCTGCTGTCCCTTAAGATAGTGGCCCCTGCTGTCTCTTAAGATAGTGGCCCTGCTGTCCCTTAAGATAGTGGCCCCTGATGTCCCTTAAGATAGTGGCCCTGCTGTCTCTTAAGATAGTGGCCCTTGATGTCCCTTAAGATAGTGGCCCCTGATGTCCCTTAAGATAGTGGCCCTGCTGTCTCTTAAGATAGTGGCCCCTGCTGTCTCTTAAGATAGTGGCCCCTGATGTCCCTTAAGATAGTGGCCCCTGATGTCCCTTAAGATAGTGGCCCTGCTGTCTCTTAAGATAGTGGCCCTGCTGTCCCTTAAGATAGTGGCCCTTGATGTCCCTTAAGATAGTGGCCCCTGATGTCCCTTAAGATAGTGGCCCCTGCTGTCTCTTAAGATAGTGGCCCTGCTGTCTCTTAAGATAGTGGCCCTGCTGTCCCTTAAGATAGTGGCCCCTGATGTCCCTTAAGATAGTGGCCCTGCTGTCTCTTAAGATAGTGGCCCTTGATGTCTCTTAAGACAGTGGCCCCTGCTGTCTCTTAAGATAGTGGCCCTGATGTCCCTTAAGATAGTGGCCCTTGATGTCTCTTAAGACAGTGGCCCCTGCTGTCTCTTAAGATAGTGGCCCTGCTGTCTCTTAAGATAGTGGCCCCTGCTGTCTCTTAAGATAGTGGCCCTGCTGTCCCTTAAGATAGTGGCCCTGCTGTCCCTTAAGATAGTGGCCCTGCTGTCTCTTAAGATAGTGGCCCCTGCTGTCTCTTAAGATAGTGGCCCCTGCTGTCCCTTAAGATAGTGGCCCTGCTGTCCCTTAAGATAGTGGCCCTGCTGTCTCTTAAGATAGTGGCCCCTGCTGTCTCTTAAGATAGTGGCCCTGCTGTCCCTTAAGATAGTGGCCCTGCTGTCCCTTAAGATAGTGGCCCCTGCTGTCTCTTAAGATAGTGGCCCCTGCTGTCCCTTAAGATAGTGGCCCCTGCTGTCTCTTAAGATAGTGGCCCTGCTGTCTCTTAAGATAGTGGCCCTGCTGTCCCTTAAGATAGTGGCCCTGCTGTCTCTTAAGATGGCCCCTGGTGTCTCTTAAGATAGTGTCCCTGCTGTCTCTTAAGATAGTGGCCCTGCTGTCTCTTAAGATGGCCCCTGCTGTCTCTTAAGATAGTGGCCCTGCTGTCTCTTAAGATAGTGGCCCTGCTGTCCCTTAAGATAGTGGCCCTGCTGTCTCTTAAGATAGTGGCCCTGCTGTCCCTTAAGATAGTGGCCCTGCTGTCCCTTAAGATAGTGGCCCTGCTGTCTCTTAAGATAGTGGCCCTGCTGTCTCTTAAGATAGTGGCCCTGCTGTCTCTTAAGATGGCCCCTGCTGTCTCTTAAGATAGTGGCCCTGCTGTCTCTTAAGATAGTGGCCCTGCTGTCTCTTAAGATAGTGGCCCTGCTGTCTCTTAAGACGGCCCCTGCTGTCTCTTAAGATAGTGGCCCTGCTGTCTCTTAAGATAGTGGCCCTGCTGTCCCTTAAGATAGTGGCCCTGCTGTCTCTTAAGATAGTGGCCCTGCTGTCTCTTAAGATAGTGGCCCTGCTGTCCCTTAAGATAGTGGCCCTGCTGTCCCTTAAGATAGTGGCCCTGCTGTCTCTTAAGATAGTGGCCCTGCTGTCTCTTAAGATAGTGGCCCTGCTGTCTCTTAAGATGGCCCCTGCTGTCTCTTAAGATAGTGGCCCTGCTGTCTCTTAAGATAGTGGCCCTGCTGTCTCTTAAGATAGTGGCCCTGCTGTCTCTTAAGATGGCCCCTGGTGTCTCTTAAGATAGTGGCCCTGCTGTCTCTTAAGATAGTGGCCCTGCTGTCTCTTAAGATGGCCCCTGGTGTCTCTTAAGATAGTGGCCCTGCTGTCCCTTAAGATAGTGGCCCTGCTGTCTCTTAAGATAGTGGCCCCTGCTGTCTCTTAAGATAGTGGCCCTGCTGTCTCTTAAGATAGTGGCCCTGCTGTCTCTTAAGATAGTGGCCCTGCTGTCTCTTAAGATAGTGGCCCTGCTGTCTCTTAAGATAGTGGCCCTGCTGTCTCTTAAGATGGCCCCTGCTGTCTCTTAAGATAGTGGCCCTGCTGTCTCTTAAGATAGTGGCCCTGCTGTCTCTTAAGATAGTGGCCCTGCTGTCTCTTAAGATGGCCCCTGGTGTCTCTTAAGATAGTGGCCCTGCTGTCCCTTAAGATAGTGGCCCTGCTGTCTCTTAAGATAGTGGCCCCTGCTGTCTCTTAAGATAGTGGCCCTGCTGTCTCTTAAGATAGTGGCCCTGCTGTCTCTTAAGATAGTGGCCCTGCTGTCCCTTAAGATAGTGGCCCTGCTGTCTCTTAAGATAGTGGCCCCTGCTGTCCCTTAAGATAGTGGCCCTGGTGTCTCTTAAGATAGTGGCCCTGCTGTCCCTTAAGATAGTGGCCCTGCTGTCTCTTAAGATAGTGGCCCCTGCTGTCTCTTAAGATAGTGGCCCTGCTGTCTCTTAAGATAGTGGCCCTGCTGTCCCTTAAGATAGTGGCCCTGCTGTCTCTTAAGATAGTGGCCCTGCTGTCTCTTAAGATAGTGGCCCTGCTGTCTCTTAAGATAGTGGCCCTACTGTCTCTTAAGATAGTGGCCCTGCTGTCTCTTAAGATAGTGGCCCTGCTGTCTCTTAAGATGGCCCCTGGTGTCTCTTAAGATAGTGGCCCTGCTGTCTCTTAAGATGGCCCCTGGTGTCTCTTAAGATAGTGGCCCTGCTGTCCCTTAAGATAGTGGCCCTGCTGTCTGTTAAGATGGCCCCTGGTGTCTCTTAAGATAGTGGCCCTGCTGTCTGTTAAGATGGCCCCTGGTGTCTCTTAAGATAGTGGCCCTGCTGTCTCTTAAGATAGTGGCCCTGCTGTCTGTTAAGATGGCCCCTGGTGTCTCTTAAGATAGTGGCCCCTGGTGTCTCTTAAGATAGTGGCCCTGCTGTCTCTTAAGATAGTGGCCCTGCTGTCTCTTAAGATGGCCCCTGGTGTCTCTTAAGATAGTGGCCCTGCTGTCTCTTAAGATGGCCCCTGGTGTCTCTTAAGATAGTGGCCCTGCTGTCCCTTAAGATAGTGGCCCCTGCTGTCTGTTAAGATGGCCCCTGGTGTCTCTTAAGATAGTGGCCCTGCTGTCTGTTAAGATGGCCCCTGGTGTCTCTTAAGATAGTGGCCCTGCTGTCTCTTAAGATAGTGGCCCTGCTGTCTGTTAAGATGGCCCCTGGTGTCTCTTAAGATAGTGGCCCCTGGTGTCTCTTAAGATAGTGGCCCTGCTGTCTCTTAAGATAGTGGCCCCTGCTGTCTCTTAAGATAGTGGCCCTGCTGTCTCTTAAGATAGTGCCCCTGCTGTCTCTTAAGATAGTGGCCCTGCTGTCTCTTAAGATAGTGGCCCCTGCTGTCTCTTAAGATAGTGGCCCTGCTGTCTCTTAAGATAGTGGCCCTGCTGTCTGTTAAGATGGCCCCTGGTGTCTCTTAAGATAGTGGCCCTGCTGTCTCTTAAGATGGCCCCTGGTGTCTCTTAAGATAGTGGCACTGCTGTCCCTTAAGATAGTGGCCCTGCTGTCTCTTAAGATAGTGGCCCCTGGTGGCCCCTGGAGCTTGCAGTACCTCAGTCTGGACCATGTTCACCCTTCGTGCTCGCAGCTCTCTCACACAGTTGTAGATGTCGACCACGCCCTCTCTCTCCGCCATGTCCAGCATGATGTCAATGACGATGAAGCAGCCAGTACGGCCCGCCCCCGCACTGCCACACACACACACACACACACACACACACACACACACACACACACACACACACACACACACACACACACACAATTAGCTGCCTGTTCATGGAGCTACATATCAGGGATCAATAATAGATACATGGATAATATCAGGGATCAATAATAGATACATGGATAATATTGGGGATCAATAATAGATACATGGATAATATCAGGGATCAATAATAGATACATGGATAATATTGGGGATCAATAATAGATACATGGATAATATCAGGGATCAATAATAGATACATGGAGCCATAATATTGGGGATCAATAATAGATACATGGATAATATCAGGGATCAATAATAGATACATGGAGCCATAATATTGGGGATCAATAATAGATACATGGATAATATCAGGGATCAATAATAGATACATGGAGCCATAATATTGGGGATCAATATCTATAACATTGGGGATCTATATCTTGCCTGCAGTGCACGGCGGTGGGTCCGGCGGTGGGCGGAGTCTTGGCCTTCACGCGGCGGATGAATCCCAGCAGGCCGGTGGCGTGAAGAGGCACGCCGTGATCCGGCCAACCGGTGAAGTGGAACTGACGGATCTCCCTGATCTCAGCCACGCCCCTCTGGAACGATCACATCGATTGATCCTGATCAATACGATGTCATACCTTCACTGTGTGTATCTACTGTCAGTGTGTGTGTGTTACAGTGTGTGTCAGTGTGTGTGTTACAGTGTGTGTTACAGTGTGTATCAGTGTGTGTTACAGTGTGTGTCAGTGTGTATCAGTGTGTGTGTTACTGTGTGTATCAGTGTGTGTTACAGTGTGTATCAGTGTGTGTGTCAGTGTGTATCAGTGTGTGTTACAGTGTATGTCAGTGTGTATCAGTGTGTGTATTACTGTGTGTATCAGTGTGTGTATTACTGTGTGTATCAGTGTGTGTATTACTGTGTGTATCAGTGTGTGTATTACTGTGTGTATCAGTGTGTATCAGTGTGTATTGCTGTGTGTATCAGTGTGTGTATTACTGTGTGTATCAGTGTGTGTATTACTGTGTGTATCAGTGTGTGTATTACTGTGTGTATCAGTGTGTATTGCTGTGTGTATCAGTGTGTGTATTACTGTGTGTATCAGTGTGTGTATTACTGTGTGTATCAGTGTGTATCAGTGTGTATTGCTGTGTGTATCAGTGTGTGTATTACTGTGTGTATCAGTGTGTGTATTACTGTGTGTATCAGTGTGTGTATTACTGTGTGTATCAGTGTGTATTGCTGTGTGTATCAGTGTGTGTATTACTGTGTGTATTACTGTGTGTATCACTGTGTGTATTACTGTGTGTATCAGTGTGTGTATTACTGTGTGTATTACTGTGTGTATCACTGTGTGTATTACTGTGTGTATCAGTGTGTGTATTACTGTGTGTATCAGTGTGTATTGCTGTGTGTATCAGTGTGTGTATTGCTGTGTATATCAGTGTGTGCATTACTGTGTGTATTACTGTGTGCATTACTGTGTGTATTACTGTGTGTATCACTGTGTGTATTACTGTGTGTATCACTGTGTGTATTACTGTGTGTATCAGTGTGTGTATTACTGTGTGTATTACTGTGTGTATCACTGTGTGTATTACTGTGTGTATCAGTGTGTGTATTACTGTGTGTATCAGTGTGTGTATTACTGTGTGTATCAGTGTGTATTGCTGTGTGTATCAGTGTGTGTATTGCTGTGTATATCAGTGTGTGTATTACTGTGTGTATTACTGTGTGTATCACTGTGTGTATTACTGTGTGTATCAGTGTGTGTATTACTGTGTGTATCAGTGTGTGTCGTACCTTCTCCACACAGAAGGTCCGGATCACGTACTCTGACAGCAGCTGAGTCTCGATCAGCGTCACCTTCATGTCTCCGTAGATCTCTGTGTCGTCTGGCCAGTACTTACAGCACTTCACCTGCACACACACACACACACACACACACACACACACACACACACACACACACACACACACACACACACACACACACACACACACCTCTTGTTTATTCATTAACATTACAGTCAGGCAGAAGTAAAGAGACTCATTAATTAAAGCTCCGCCCCCTCCCCCGCTCATTAACAGCTAATTACTGCTGAGCTAATTACAATGTCGCCACGGCAACCAACGAGGTGAACGGAAAAGGGGGGCGGGGGGCAATTCAGTCTAACGTGACAATGTGTGTGCGCGCGTGTGTTTGTGTGTGTGATCCATCCCACAATCCCTGGTGCATTCTGGGTAATGAGATCTGGGACCGTGAGTGGAAGTGAAGCTACCTGAGCTTCATGTGTCCTGACCTATATCACATATATATTATTATATTATATATAATCTGTGTTTATATCACATACGGCTTTTGTTATGTACATATTATTATATTATATATAATCTGTGTTTATATCACATAAGGCTTTTGTTATGTGTATATTATTTAAGCAATAAGGTACGAGAGGCAGTACTGTATTGTCAACAATGTACTGTTCAAGGGTGTAACAACACCCTTGAACAGTACAATGCTCGAGAGTAGTGGCAAGGTCACAGTGGTGGTTTGTGTCCACGGAGACACCCGTGAGTATCCAACCACCGTAGTGAAACTGACCACAGGGAGTGATCCGGACCCTTCCAGTCCCAGGCCTGATTGGGCGTGACTGCCCGGCCTTCCGGCTGTTGTGGAGGGAATCCCTAAAGAAGCTCAGTCGGAAGCCACGGAAACGTAAATCCTACAATTATTAAATAAATAAATCCTGGGTTAACGTTGCCAAGCCATGCCTTTTCCCGCCAGGGTCAGTCCAAGCCTTGGCAGAAGCATCTAGTGGAGCTGAATCGGACGACTCCGAGCCACAACCTGGGCCAAGTGAGGAGGACCGGCCCGGGACGAAGTGCAGTTTATGCCCGGACCTCTCCACTCACCAGCTGCAGCAAGCAAAGGAGCTGGTGGAGGGTGATCAGGATGTTTTTTCATCCCTCCCAGGCTGCACCCACCTGGTGGAACATGAAGTACGTACCCAGCCGGGAAAAACAGTGAACCAAAAGCCGTATCGGGTGCCAGAGGCCCGCAAAAAGCTGATTGACGAGGAGATAAGGAAGATGTTGGCGTTGAACGTGATTGAGGAGTCCAAGAGTGCCTGGTCAAGCCCCATCGTCCTTCCAGACAAGCCAGTACGTTTTTGTAATGATTTCAGAAAAGTAAATGAAGTGTCTGAATTTGATGCATACCCCATCCCTCGTGTCGATGAGCTGATTGGAAACCTAGGCCAGGCACGATTCCTAACAACCCTGGATCTCACAAAAGGGTATTGGCAGGTTCCCTTGTCTGCAGGATCAAAGGAGAAGACTGCCTTTGCCACCCCGGGAGGCCTTTGGCAGTACCGGATGATGCCCTTTGGCCTGTTTGGAGCTCCTGCCACGTTCCAGCGCTTGATGGATCAGGTACTGAAACCCCATCGAGAGTATGCATCTACCTATTTGGATGATGTTGTGATTCAGAGCCCAGACTGGGGAAGTCACTTACCGCGTGTGCAGAAGGTCCTGGACTCCCTCCGACAGGCAGGCTTGACAGGGGATGGGGTATACCATCGGGCGGGTCCTTGTCAAACCCCAGGAGGCAAAACTCTGTGCAATCCAAGACTGGCCAAAACCATTGACCAAGAAGCAGGTGAGATGCTTTTTGGACCTTGCCAATTATTACAGACGCTTCATCCCTGACTTCTCTGTGATAGCGGCCCCTCTCACAGATCTGACAACCAAGAAACATCACGTATGGTGACGTGGTCCCCGGCGGCAGAAGAAGCGTTTGCCGACCTGAAGAGGGCCTTGTGTTCGAAACCAGTCCTTACTGTCCTGACTTTAGCAAGGAGTTTGTGGTCCAGGCAGATGCCTCTGAGGCGGGTCTGGGCACTGTCCTAGCCCAGATAAAGGAAGGTGAGGAACACCCCGTTCTGTATTTGAGTCGGAAGCTGCTGCCACAGTGGAGTGCCTAGCCTTAAAATGGGACCTGGAAACCCTCAAATATTTCCTACGTGGAAGGAGGTTCACTCTGGTGACGGATCATTCACTGTTACAATGGACGGCAAAAAACAAAGAGCCTTTTAATTTCTCTGTCGTTCACAGGCCAGGACGGCGCCATCAAACGCAGAAGCCTTCTGGTCCTCATTCACCCTGCTGAGGACGTCAGGCCCGGGGAGAGGGATGTGTGGCATCACAAGGGGATGGGTAGTGGAGGGTTGATACATCCCCACTCAGGAGCAACGGCCACACCACAAAATGGCTGCCGTGGCGACACTACATCTCCCAGAATGCCTTACCACTCACCCAGCTGCAGGTGCTTAAGGCCCCTGATTGAGGCTGGGAGGCTTGCTAAAGGCCAGAGGGAGCGCATGGAGGGAAGGAGCTGGACAAGCAGGAGGACCTCGTACCATGGACTACTAAGAGGAGGACCTCGTACCATGGACTACCAAGAGGAGGACCTCGTACCATGGACTACTCAGAGGAGGACCTCGTACCATGGACTACCAAGAGGAGGACCTCGTACCATGGACTACTCAGAGGAGGACCTCGTACCATGGACTACTCAGAGGAGGACCTCGTCACATGGACTACCAAGAGGAGGACCTCGTACCATGGACTACCCAGAGGAGGACCTCGTCACATGGACTACCAAGAGGAGGACCTCGTACCATGGACTACCCAGAGGAGGACCTCGTACCATGGACTACCAAGAGGAGGACCTCGTACCATGGACTACTCAGAGGAGGACCTCGTACCATGGACTACCAAGAGGAGGACCTCGTACCATGGACTACTCAGAGGAGGACCTCGTACCATGGACTACTCAGAGGAGGACCTCGTCACATGGACTACCAAGAGGAGGACCTCGTACCATGGACTACCCAGAGGAGGACCTCGTACCATGGACTACCAAGAGGAGGACCTCGTACCATGGACTACTCAGAGGAGGACCTCGTACCATGGACTACCAAGAGGAGGACCTCGTACCATGGACTACTCAGAGGAGGACCTCGTACCATGGACTACTCAGAGGAGGACCTCGTCACATGGACTACCAAGAGGAGGACCTCGTACCATGGACTACCCAGAGGAGGACCTCGTCACATGGACTACCAAGAGGAGGACCTCGTACCATGGACTACCCAGAGGAGGACCTCGTACCATGGACTACCAAGAGGAGGACCTCGTACCATGGACTACTCAGAGGAGGACCTCGTACCATGGACTACCAAGAGGAGGACCTCGTACCATGGACTACTCAGAGGAGGACCTCGTACCATGGACTACTCAGAGGAGGACCTCGTACCATGGACTACTCAGAGGAGGACCTCGTCACATGGACTACCAAGAGGAGGACCTCGTACCATGGACTACCCAGAGGAGGACCTCGTACCATGGACTACCAAGAGGAGGACCTCGTACCATGGACTACTCAGAGGAGGACCTCGTACCATGGACTACTCAGAGGAGGACCTCGTCACATGGACTACCAAGAGGAGGACCTCGTACCATGGACTACCCAGAGGAGGACCTCGTCACATGGACTACCAAGAGGAGGACCTCGTACCATGGACTACCCAGAGGAGGACCCTGTACCATGGACTACCAAGAGGAGGACCTCGTACCATGGACTACTCAGAGGAAGACCTCGTCACATGGCCTACCAAGAGGAGGACCTCGTAGCATGGACTACCCAGAGGAGGACCTCGTACCATGGACTACTCAGAGGAAGACCTCGTCACATGGACTACCAAGAGGAGGACCTCGTACCATGGACTACCCAGAGGAGGACCTCGTACCATGGACTACCAAGAGGAGGACCTCGTACCATGGACTACTCAGAGGAAGACCTCGTCACATGGACTACCAAGAGGAGGACCTCGTACCATGGACTACCCAGAGGAGGACCTCGTACCATGGACTACCCAGAGGAGGACCTCGTACCATGGACTACCAAGAGGAGGACCTCGTACCATGGACTACCAAGAGGAGGACCTCGTACCATGGACTACTCAGAGGAGGACCTCGTACCATGGACTACCAAGAGGAGGACCTCGTACCATGGACTACTCAGAGGAAGACCTCGTACCATGGACTACTCAGAGGAGGACCTCGTACCATGGACTACTCAGAGGAGGACCTCGTACCATGGACTACCAAGAGGAGGACCTCGTACCATGGACTACTCAGAGGAGGACCTCGTACCATGGACTACTCAGAGGAGGACCTCGTACCATGGACTACTCAGAGGAGTATGTGTGTCTACAACTATATGATGTGTGTATACCCAAACGATCACGGCATAAAACATTTATGCAATGAAGCTCATCGCAGAGTCACAGGAGAGAGACCTGACTGATGCACTGTGGGAAATGGAGTCCCAAACTTCATCAGAGAGGAAAAAATAACCAGATGGCCACAACAATGAGTGTATGTGTGTGTGTGTGTGTGTGCACTCACCCGCCCCACCTCCACCAGGTTGGTTACCATGACGATGGCAGCGGTGTTCTCCTGCCAAACCATCCGCCAGAAATCATAAACAGTCTCCTGCATGGGACCTGAAACATACACACACACACATACACACAGTAAACTTCATATTAGACAGCGGATCAGCAGGTGACACCGGAGCTGTACATGAATTAGAATGACTTGTAATTAATTCAAATTAAGCGCACACACACACACACACACACACACACACACACACACACACACACACACACACACACACACACACACACCACAAACAGAAAATGTTTTTAATCACTGTTGACATTCTGTGTTTTGACGAGCTAATTAGTTCATGCTAATCCATTCCTGTCCTCAAGTGTTTTACAGCGAGAATCTACACACACACACACACACACACACACACACACACACACACACACACACACACACACACACACACACACACACACACACATTCATGCTGACAGACTGACATGTTGGCATAAACCAGTGGTTCTCAAACTGCCTCTAGTGGGGCGCGGAGGTATTACAGGTGGGGCGCGGGGGGGGGGTGATGCTGTTTTTTTTTTATATATAAAAATTTAAAAATATATAATTTTTTTTTTAGAATAAAAAAAATAAAATATAATCCTTTATTAATCCCACAGTGCATTTGACCCATCCTTAGTAATTAAGGGGCAGTGGAGCTCTGGGGCTTCAGGGTCTTGCTCAAGGAGATCAGGGCCCTGTTTCTCGTACCTGGCTTACTGAGTTAGCGGCTAATTGTCAGGATGAAATGACGTAGGTCTGGCTTATTCAGTTTCTCGAAGCAACCTTAGATAAATCACCATAGCAACACAGCCAAACATGTAAACCTGCTCCAGGGCAGGCTAACTGAAATTCACTGGATAAGCTGGCCACTCCCACCGGACAAAAAAGGCAGCTCCCTTCCTCATTGATGAAGGAGCGGTATTAGTTATATTAGTTTTATTGGGAGAGATTTCTTTGAGATCGCCAAGATCCGTCCTCACATCATCATGACTTCCTGTACGAGCTCACATCCTCATGACTTCCTGTACGTCCTCACATCATCATGACTTCCTGTACGTCCTCACATCATCATGACTTCCTGTACGTCCTCACATCCTCATGACTTCCTGTACGTCCTCACATCATCATGACTTCCTGTACGTCCTCACATCATCATGACTTCCTGTACGTCCTCACATCATCATGACTTCCTGTACGTTCTCACATCCTCATGACTTCCTGTACGTCCTCACATCATCATGACTTCCTGTACGCGGCGCTATAGATTCTGCCGTCAAGGAATCATTTATTTACGAGAGCTTCTCGAGCCGCGGACACTGATCACCACAGGCGCAGCCGATCGCCAGAGACAGAGACTCTCACCCGCTGCATGCCGCGCTGTTCTTAAGTTTATTTAGCTCTTAACCCTTTAAGCAAGGTAGAGCCAATTTCGGCTCTAGGCTTTTTTTCCTTTTCCCCTGTGTTTGAGTCGTCGTAGGAACCCCAAATTGATTCCAATACTTGTGTTTATTGTATGTGTTTGTTCAGCAAAGTCTTGGGAAAAAAATGTATATCTGCAAAAAAATCAACACAATTCATACTAGAACACAGCATTTGGGTGTTAAAAGGAGTTTCAATCAAAGAACTGTGTCATTCGGTTCAAAAATTGAGTTTACGTAAATACTTAAACTTAACGGTTACTTGAATTATGTTTCACACCAGATGTCTCTTCTCACAAGGGTTGCGGTATTGTAGCAATTTAAATGAAGTTAAACAACGATGTGGTTCCGGAGATAATATGTTGTTGTTTTTTGTCTGATAATAGGCGCAGGGGGATTTTCACACCCTGTTTTTAAAAGAAACTTATGGATGTGTTGAAAGCACTCATAATTATATGACAGTGTTATTAGTACACCATACATATCATTATTGTAGAACATGATTAAGGTGGACTCATGATAAGAATACAGAGAATCACACACAATTTATTTTCACTGCTTCAATTGATTGAATTTCTGATTATGAATAATACATATATACTGATCCGCCCATACACATATACAGACTCCTAGTTATATAGAAATATACACATACATGTATATACATATAGTACATGATTCATACGTGCATACAGTACATATATCCTCATAAGTATATATTTATTCGTAAATATATTCTGATTGATCTGGGTGATGAAGCACTTAAAATTTGCCGATACATTTTCCCAACACTGACACATTTAACTTGTCTGATATATTTGCAGCGCTTATGTCTCGCAGCGGGGCGGAGTTAAGCTGCGTTCACGGCAACAATGTTACAAACGCGTTGGAATATTCACAACATTACATTACATTACATTACATGTCATTTAGCTGACGCTTTTATCCAAAGTGACTTACAATAGTGCATTCAATCATGAGTACAAACTCAGAACAACAAGAATCAATAATCAATAATCACTAAAGTACAGTTTCTTCAATAGAGTTAAATTACAAAAATTACAGAAAATTACAAAAGTGCTATCAATAAGAGACATCAAAGTGCTACTAGAGTGCTAGTACAGTGCTACCTTCCTTATTCCACAACGCGTTTGCTGTGAATGATTAAGGTATTGACTTCCTCATATGTCTTCATGATCATCTCCTGCTTCTCATCGGAGAAATAAAAAGAGGTTCCTCTGAGTTTATTTGCCATTGTACTGTTAGAACATCGTGGTGTCAGTGCTCCATTATTATCCCTTCTGAAGAGGAGCGGACACGCGCATTTATCCAGATGACTGACGTCTGGCTAGAATTAACGAGACCGTTTCAGCGCGGATCAGCCGTGAAGAAACCCAGATAGCCTGATGTCAATCATCTCGCTCATTTAAGATGGAGATTAGGACATTTGCTTGACTTTGTTTAGCCAGGTACGAGAAACAGGGCCCAGGATGAACCGCTACCTTGTGGTTTCAGGACAAACTCTCTGCCCATGAACATGATAACTTTACATAGTACAAAAGTACAAAGTACACGGACATAAAACATCATTAATAAATAGATGGCAAAATGCCTGTACTTTCGTGGAAATGTTTAGTTACGCCGTTAACAGGTTACGCTGCGCATGCGTCTCAAAACAGAAAACAGATCTCAGCTCAACATTGAGCATGAATTGAGAGCCGTATCAAATCTACAACCACGTTTATAAAATATTTGTAGATGAAAGCAGTTCTGCAGCCACTAATACTGATACAACGTGATGCTCACACACATCTGCACTCATTTTTTCACAGGTTGAACGTTATTGTTATTATCTTGAAAATATATTCAGTGCAAAATAGATTATTGCAGCCACAATAAGTATTTTTTTTGCCAAATATTATTTATTTTCTGCAGACATAGAACTTTATTTGCATTGTTCAACAAAGTGATTGCACATGTTATTAGTTTTTGTGTGATGGAGCAATCTGGTTTACTTTTCTTTATTCTATTATTTGAAAAAGCACGGATGGAGGAGTCACGAAAAGTTGGACCATTTTGTTACAATGTTGTTGGGGCGGTGGGGCGCGAACATTTTTCTTCCTCCAAAGTGGGGCGTGACAGAAAAAGTTTGAGAACCACTGGCATAAACATTGTTATTACAGCTGAGTGTTACAACTACAGCTGAGTGTTACAACTACAACTGAGTGTTACAACTACAGCTGAGTGTTACAACTACAACTGAGTGTTACAACTATAACTGAGTGTTACAACTACAGCTGAGTGTTACAACTACAACTGAGTGTTACAACTACAGCTGAGTGTTACAACTACAGCTGAGTGTTACAACTACAGCTGAGTGTTACAACTACAGCTGAGTGTTACAACTATAGCTGAGTGTTACAACTACAACTGAGTGTTACAACTACAGCTGAGTGTTACAACTACAACTGAGTGTTACAACTACAACTGAGTGTTACAACTACAGCTGAGTGTTACAACTACAACTGAGTGTTACAACTACAGCTGAGTGTTACAACTACAACTGAGTGTTACAACTACAGCTGAGTGTTACAACTACAGCTGAGTGTTACAACTACAACTGAGTGTTACAACTACAGCTGAGTGTTACAACTACAGCTGAGTGTTACAACTACAACTGAGTGTTACAACTACAGCTGAGTGTTACAACTACAGCTGAGTGTTACAACTACAGCTGAGTGTTACAACTACAACTGAGTGTTACAACTACAGCTGAGTGTTACAACTACAGCTGAGTGTTACAACTACAACTGAGTGTTACAACTACAGCTGAGTGTTACAACTACAGCTGAGTGTTACAACTACAACTGAGTGTTACAACTACAGCTGAGTGTTACAACTACAGCTGAGTGTTACAACTACAACTCAGTGTTACAACTACAGCTGAGTGTTACAACTACAACTCAGTGTTACAACTACAACTGAGTGTTACAACTTCAGCTGAGTGTTACAACTACAGCTGAGTGTTACAACTACAACTGAGTGTTACAACTACAGCTGAGTGTTACAACTACAACTGAGTGTTACAACTTCAGCTGAGTGTTATTGCAGTGTTATTACCACAGCTGAGTGTTACAACTACAGCTGAGTGTTGTTACAGTGTTATTACTGGTCCATGTGTCTCTGAACAAACATCAAAAGACACTCAGTGTTTCACTTCTTACCTTGAGTAGCGATGTAGTGGTTTGGTCTGTGGTAGCCCTGAGAACAGACCATCATCATCATCATCATCATCATCATCATCATCATCATCATCATCATCATCATCATCATCATCATGTGTTACTCACGTCTACGTAGTTTGCGTTGATGTAGTCAGAGCCGCCGTCTCCATCCTGAGGCTGCAGACGCACGCGAGAGTGGTCGTCTGTACACACACACACACACACACACACACACACACACAGACACACACACGAACACGCACGCACACACGGGCACGCACACGCACACACACACTCACACACACACACACACACACACACACACACACACACACGCACGCACACGTTAATTGGGAAGCTTGTTGCTGTGGTGAAACATAATCCTCTCATGAGCTTCTACTGATGAATGAAAACATTGTTTATTTAATTAATCAATTAATCACAATAATCACATTAAATAAACAATTACAGATGAATTATGTCTCGTTATCAGACACATTTCTTCAAACTTTGTTCTCAGTTTCATAGAAACATGAAATTTACAGTTCATCAACAAAATAATAAATAAAACTAATTATTATGTATTTATTATTACTGTAACGTCGTTATAAACAGATGTTTTTTTTATCTTTACTAACTTTACTAACAGGTTATATTAATATGTCATACAGCTGTCTGAGTTACTAACACACACCTGCAGTATTTATTCATGTTTTTATTAATTATATAGACGTAAACCACGTAAGTAAATTCACGAGTATATTTTGTATCTATTGATTTGTTTTCCGACAAATCTAAAAAATCTAAACAAATCTAAAAAATACAATAATAATAATAATAATAATCAATAGACAAATAATTCACAAGTCCCTGTCAGCTGGTCTCATGCCTGCAGCTGATTGGCTGTCACCGCTGTCACACACTGTTAATAGGACACACACACAGTGTGTGTGTTGTATCGCTGGTGTGAATACGAAGTGTGTCCCTACAGGCCACCATAGCCTCTATCACACCTCATTAGCATAATTACAGCACCACAGGACAGTGTGTGTGTGTGTGTGTGTGTGTGTGTGTGTGTGTGTGTGTGTGTGTGTGTGTGTGTGTGTGTGTGTGTGTTAGCCAGCAGCTGAAAGTGAGCAGCTGTCAGCAGTAACTTTCTGGGACGTTAGCGCATTAGCTTCATGTTTCTGTGTGACGATAAGAACTGACATGCGATCAGCCTGGAGGAGAAAACAGAGCCATGTGCTTCCTGTCTGAGGCTCAGCTGGTTGAAGACTTCCTGTCTGAGGCTCAGCTGATTGAAGACTTCCTGTCTGAGGCTCAGCTGGTTGAAGACTTCCTGTTCGTTAGCTTGCTGGTGAAGGTTACGGCTCCCAACATCTCTGTCCTGTGAGCTCTGAAGTGTAGAGGCGCTGGGCGTTGTTGAGCTGTCTTGACTGACTCGTCTCTTCAGTGTCTCATGGAGGTCAGGAACATGGACTGATGACCGGGTGCTGGTTCATCTTCAAGAAGGAGACCAGAGAGAGTGAACTATCAGGGTCTCACTGCTCAGCCTCCAGGGAAAGCTTATGCCAGGGTGCTAGAGGAGGTCCAGGGTGCTAGAGGAGGTCCAGGGTGCTAGAGGAGGTCCAGGGTGCTAGAGGAGGTACAGGGTGCTAGAGGAGGTCCAGGGTGCTAGAGGACGTCCAGGAAGCTAGAGGAGGTACAGGGTGCTAGAGGAGGTCCAGGAAGCTAGAGGAGGTACAGGGTGCTAGAGGAGGTCCAGGGTGCTAGAGGAGGTACAGGGTGCTAGAGGAGGTCCAGGGTGCTAGAGGAGGTACATGGTGCTAGAGGAGGTCCAGGGTGCTAGAGGAGGTACATGGTGCTAGAGGAGGTCCAGGGTGCTAGAGGAGGTCCAGGGTGCTGAGAGGAGGTCCAGGGTGCTAGAGGAGGCTCCAGGGTGCTAGAGGAGGTCCAGGGTGCTAGAGGAGGTACAGGGTGCTAGAGGAGGTCCAGGGTGCTAGAGGAGGTCCAGGAAGCTAGAGGAGGTACAGGGTGCTAGAGGAGGTCCAGGAAGCTAGAGGAGGTACAGGGTGCTAGAGGAGGTACATGGTGCTAGAGGAGGTCCAGGGTGCTAGAGGAGGTCCAGGGTGCTAGAGGAGGTACATGGTGCTAGAGGAGGTCCAGGGTGCTAGAGGAGGTACATGGTGCTAGAGGAGGTCCAGGGTGCTAGAGGAGGTCCAGGGTGCTGAGAGGAGGTCCAGGGTGCTAGAGGAGGCTCCAGGGTGCTAGAGGAGGTCCAGGGTGCTAGAGGAGGTCCAGGGTGCTGAGAGGAGGTACATGGTGCTAGAGGAGGTCCAGGGTGCTAGAGGAGGTCCAGGGTGCTAGAGGAGGTCCAGGGTGCTGAGAGGAGGTCCAGGGTGCTAGAGGAGGTCCAGGGTGCTGAGAGGAGGTCCAGGGTGCTAGAGGAGGTCCAGGGTGCTAGAGGAGGTCCAGGGTGCTAGAAGAGGTCCAGGGTGCTGAGAGGAGGTCCAGGGTGCTAGAGGAGGTCCAGGGTGCTAGAGGAGGTCCAGGGTGCTGAGAGGAGGTCCAGGGTGCTAGAGGAGGTCCAGGGTGCTAGAGGAGGTCCAGGGTGCTAGAAGAGGTCCAGGGTGCTGAGAGGAGGTCCAGGGTGCTAGAGGAGGCTCCAGGGTGCTAGAGGAGGTCCAGGGTGCTGAGAGGAGGTCCAGGGTGCTAGAGGAGGTCCAGGGTGCTAGAGGAGGTCCAGGGTGCTGAGAGGAGGTCCAGGGTGCTAGAGGAGATCCAGGGTGCTAGAAGAGGTCCAGGGTGCTAGAAGAGGTCCAGGGTGCTGAGAGGAGGTCCAAGGTACTAGAGGAGGTCCAGGGTGCTAGAGGAGGTCCAGGGTGCTGAGAGGAGGTCCAGGGTGCTGAGAGGAGGTCCAGGGTGCTAGAGGAGGCTCCAGGGTGCTAGAGGAGGCTCCAGCATGCTAGAGGAGGTCCAGGGTGCTGAGAGGAGGTCCAGGGTGCTAGAGGAGGCTCCAGGGTGCTAGAGGAGGTCCAGGGTGCTAGAGGAGGTCCAGGGTGCTAGGGGAGGTCCAGGGTGCTGAAAGGAGGTCCAGGGTGCTAGAAGAGGAGGTCCAGGGTGCTAGAGGAGGTCCAGGGTGCTAGAGGAGGTCCAGGGTGCTAGAAGAGGAGGTCCAGGGTGCTAGAGGAGGTCCAGGGTGCTAGAGGAGGTCCAGGGTGCTAGAAGAGGAGGTCCAGGGTGCTAGAGGAGGTCCAGGGTGCTGAGAGGAGCTCCGACTAATTGTGGAACCTCAGATTCAAGACGAGCAGTGAGGATTCCGTCCCGGTCGTGGACCAGTGGACCAGCTCTTTACCCTCAAAGACTACTGGAGGGGTACTGGGAGTTTGCCGAACCAGTCTACATGTGCTCTGTGGACTTGGAGAAAGACCCCCGAACCTGGAGAACGTCAGGTTCTGGGTCTCGGGATCGCCTCTCTGCTGTTCACAGTGGTCCTGTTGGCCTCCTCGGACCGTGACCTCCAGCATTCACTCAGCCTTAGAGCTAGAGTAAGGAAATGAGTTTCCTCTGTAGGACTCTTAGAGATAGAGTAAGGAGATGAGTTTCCTCTGTAGGACTCTTAGAGATAGAGTAAGGAGATGAGTTTCCTCTGTAGGGCTCAGCCTTAGAGATAGAGTAAGGAGATGAGTTTCCTTTGTAGGGCTCAGCCTTAGAGATAGAGTAAGGAGATGAGTTTCCTCTGTAGGGCTCAGCCTTAGAAGAGACCCAGAGGAAGACCCAGGACACGGTGGAGGATTATCTCTCAGCTGACTGGAACGCCTCAGAATCCCAGAATGATCTGAAAGTGTTGCTGTGAGAGGGAAACCTGCTGGACCTGCTGCCACCAGACCAGACCGGATAAAAGGATGATGATGGATGGATGGAAGTCCCAGATTAAAACCCAAATTAAGACCAACAAATCCCAGGTTAAAACCAACAAATCTCAGTTTAAGACCAACAAATCCCAGAGTAAAACCTAAATTATGACTAGCAAACCCCAGATTAAGATCCAAATTAAAACCAAACAAACCCCAGATTAAGACCTGCAGGTCTCGGATTAAGACCCAAATTAAAACCAACAAATCTCAGATTAAGGCCCAGATTAAGACCCAAATTAAATTGAACAAATCCCAGATTAAGACCCAAATTAAGACCAACATTAAAACCAACAAATCCCAAATTAAGACCAACAAATTCCAGATTAAGCCCGAAATTAGAACCAACAAGTCCTAGTTTAAGACCCAGGTAATGAACTGCAGGTCCCAGTTTAAGACCCAGTCCAGGACCAAAGAAGCCATTGTAGTGTATTGACCTGTCACCAGCGTTGCTGTGCTCATCAGTAGTCTGGAGGAAAGCCATAAACAGACCAGGTTGTAAACACGTGGTCTGTATCAGCTGCATTCATTCAGCATGTAGGTGTTAGTCGGGGTTCTCCCACACGGAGAGCTCTCTGTATGTAATTCATTCAGCATGTAGGTGTTAGTCGGGGTTCTCCCACAAGGAGAGCTCTCTGTATGTAATTCATTCAGCATGTAGGTGTTAGTCGGGGTTCTCCCACAAGGAGAGCTCTCTGTATGTAATTCATTCAGCATGTAGGTGTTAGTCGGGGTTCTCCCACAAGGAGAGCTCTCTGTATGTAATTCATTCAGCATGTAGGTGTTAGTCGGGGTTCTCCCATAAGGAGAGCTCCCTGGTCCTCTGTACGTACAGGCGATGATGTTTCCGTAGCGGTTCTTCATGCGGTTCTCGTCCTTCTTGGCTGAATCCCACGGAGCAGACTGTCCCTCAAAGAAGCTCTGGAGGCACAAAGAAGAGGCTTGTTAGGGAACAGATGCAGAGTGATGAAACTCATGCATAATGCACAGGGTGCGTTTGATTTCCTCTTCTCCCAACACAGGCGCTGCTTTTATGCTCAGAGCAGATGATTAGGTCCAATTATGAAACGGAGGCTCAGAGAGAAGCGTCTTATAAAAGTACTCCGACTGAGCTGAATCCACACGTTTCCTCTCAGAGACCTCAAAGGAAGTGCGACACACTTCTGATGCGCTTTACCGTTGTGTTGTTGTGTTGTCTTCATTGTTGGACGTGCTCTGCTTATAATAGCAGATTGTAAACGTGGGGTTCAAAGTCTAACACACTTTGACTGAAGTTTGGAGTCTTTCTGTGGTTGTTTAGTGTCTCTTTGTGGTTCAATTGTGTCTCTTTGAGGTTGTTTAGTGTCTCTTGTGTTTGTTTAGTGTCTCTTGTGTTTGTTTTGTGTCTCTTGTGGTTGTTTTGTGTCTCTTGTGTTTGTTTTGTGTCTCTTGTGGTTGTTTATTGTCTCTTGTGGTTGTTTTGTGTCTCTTGTGTTTGTTTTGTGTCTCTTTGATGTTGTTTTGTGTCTCTTGTGTTTGTTGTGTGTCTCTTGTGTTTGTTTTGTGTCTCTTGTGTTTGTTGTGTGTCTCTTGTGTTTGTTTTGTGTCTCTTGTGTTTATTGTGTGTCTCTTTGTGTTTGTTGTGTGTCTCTGTGGTTGTTTTGTGTCTCTTGTGTTTGTTTTGTGTCTCTTGTGTTTGTTGTGTGTCTCTTGTGTTTGTTTTGTGTCTCTTGTGTTTGTTGTGTGTCTCTTTGTGTTTGTTGTGTGTCTCTTTGTGGTTGTTTTGTGTCTCTTGTGGTTTACCTTTAAAGTCAACATGTACATGTTCATTAAAGTGTGAAACACTTGATCCACATCTCTCTCTGTCTCATAAGTGATGAAGCAGCTCACACACTTTGATCCACAGCATCCTGGGTCGCTCATTAAAACGCCTGCAGACTGTGTGTGTGTGCATCTGTGTGAGTGTGTGTGCGTGTGTGTGTGTGTGTGTGTGTGTGTGTGTGTGTGTGTGTGTGTGTGTGAGTGAGTGTGTGAGTGTGAGTGTGCGAGTGAGTGTGTGTGTGTCTGTGTGTAGATGCTAATGCTACTTGTGCCCTTAACAGTTATTGTGAAGGTCAGAGGTCACGTCACACCGGACTTCATCTTCATCTTCATCATGTGTTTACATTCACACTGAATCACTCGTTTCCTTCACTTTGCAGGGTGAGACGTTCAGCTCTCAGCTGGAGCCTCTGAGCAGCTTTACCACTGAAAGCTCAAAGAGTCCCACTCCTGTGAGGAGATATATGTATATCTCACCTGGACCCTCTTCACCTGAACCCCCTTCACCTGGACCCTCTTCACCTGAACCCTCTTCACCTGGACCCTCTGAACCCCCTTCACCTGAACCCCCTTCACCTGGACCCTCTTCACCTGAACCCTCTTCACCTGGACCCTCTGAACCCCCTTCACCTGGACCCTCTTCACCTGGACCCTCTGAACCCCCTTCACCTGGACCCTCTTCACCTGGACCCCCTTCACCTGAACCCCCTTCACCTGGACCCTCTTCACCTGAACCCTCTTCACCTGGACCCTCTGAATCCCCTTCACCTGGACCCTCTTCACCTGGACCCTCTGAACCCCCTTCACCTGGACCCTCTTCACCTGGACCCCCTTCACCTGGACCCCCTTCACCTGGACCCTCTGAACCCCCTTCACCTGGACCCTCTTCACCTGGACCCTCTTCACCTGAACCCCCTTCACCTGGACCATCTGAACCCCCTTCACCTGGACCCTCTTCACCTGGACCCTCTTCACCTGAACCCCCTTCACCTGGACCCTCTTCA
>JBAMJR010000200.1:37500-44244 GCA_038501785.1 Myoxocephalus aenaeus
ACCAGGTGTAGACTGACTGTAACAATGTAACCAACCAGGTGTAAACTGACTGTAACAATGTAACCAACCAGGTGTAAACTGACTGTAACAATGTAACCAACCAGGTGTAAACTGACTGTAACAATGTAACCAACCAGGTGTAGACTGACTGTAACAATGTAACTAACCAGGTGTAAACTGACTGTAACAATGTAACCAACCAGGTGTAAACTGACTGTAAGAATGTAACCAACCAGATGTAGACTGACTGTAACAATGTAACTAACCAGGTGTAAACTGACTGTAACAATGTAACCAACCAGGTGTAAACTGACTGTAAGAATGTAACCAACCAGATGTAGACTGACTGTAACAATGTAACTAACCAGGTGTAAACTGACTGTAACAATGTAACCAACCAGGTGTAGACTGACTGTAACAATGTAACTAACCAGGTGTAAACTGACTGTAACAATGTAACTAACCAGGTGTAAACTGACTGTAAGAATGTAACCAACCAGGTGTAGACTGACTGTAACAATGTAACCAACCAGGTGTAAACTGACTGTAACAATGTAACCAACCAGGTGTAAACTGACTGTAACAATGTAACCAACCAGGTGTAAACTGACTGTAACAATGTAACCAACCAGGTGTAAACTGACTGTAAGAATGTAACCAACCAGATGTAGACTGACTGTAACAATGTAACTAACCAGGTGTAAACTGACTGTAACAATGTAACCAACCAGGTGTAAACTGACTGTAAGAATGTAACCAACCAGATGTAGACTGACTGTAACAATGTAACTAACCAGGTGTAAACTGACTGTAACAATGTAACCAACCAGGTGTAGACTGACTGTAACAATGTAACTAACCAGGTGTAAACTGACTGTAACAATGTAACTAACCAGGTGTAAACTGACTGTAAGAATGTAACCAACCAGGTGTAGACTGACTGTAACAATGTAACCAACCAGGTGTAAACTGACTGTAACAATGTAACCAACCAGGTGTAGACTGACTGTAACAATGTAACCAACCAGGTGTAGACTGACTGTAACAATGTAACCAACCAGGTGTAGACTGACTGTAACAATGTAACCAACCAGGTGTAAACTGACTGTAACAATGTAACCAACCAGGTGTAGACTGACTGTAACAATGTAACCAACCAGGTGTAGACTGACTGTAACAATGTAACCAACCAGGTGTAAACTGACTGTAACAATGTAACCAACCAGGTGTAGACTGACTGTAACAATGTAACCAACCAGGTGTAGACTGACTGTAACAATGTAACCAACCAGGTGTAAACTGACTGTAACAATGTAACCAACCAGGTGTAAACTGACTGTAACAATGTAACCAACCAGGTGTAAACTGACTGTAAGAATGTAACCAACCAGGTGTAGACTGACTGTAACAATGTAACCAACCAGGTGTAGACTGACTGTAACAATGTAACCAACCAGGTGTAAACTGACTGTAACAATGTAACCAACCAGGTGTAAACTGACTGTAACAATGTAACCAACCAGGTGTAAACTGACTGTAAGAATGTAACCAACCAGGTGTAGACTGACTGTAACAATGTAACCAACCAGGTGTAGACTGACTGTAACAATGTAACCAACCAGGTGTAAACTGACTGTAATAATGTAACCAACTAGGTGCAAACTGACTGTAACAATGTAACCAACTAGGTGTAAACTGACTGTAACAATGTAACCAACCAGGTGTAAACTGACTAACAGTGTAACTAACCAGGTGTAAACTGACTGTAACAATGTAACTAACCAGGTGTAAACTGACTGTAACAGTGTAACCAACCAGGTGTAAACTGACTGTAACAATGTAACTAACCAGGTGTAAACTGACTAACAGTGTAACTAACGAGGTGTAAACTGAATGTAACAGTGTAACCAACCAGGTGTAAACTGACTGTAACAATGTAACTAACCAGGTGTAAACTGACTGTAACAATGTAAACTGACTATCAATGTAACTAACCAGGTGTAAACTGACTAACAGTGTAACTAACCAGGTGTAAACTGACTGTAACAATGTAACCAACCAGGTGTAAACTGACTAACAGTGTAACCAACCAGGTGTAAACTGACTGTAACAATGTAACTAACCAGGTGTAAACTGACTAACAATGTAACCAACCAGGTGTAAACTGACTGTAACAATGTAACCAACTAGGTGTAAACTGACTGTAACAATGTAACCAACCAGGTGTAAACTGACTAACAGTGTAACTAACCAGGTGTAAACTGACTGTAACAATGTAACCAACCAGGTGTAAACTGACTAACAGTGTAACCAACCAGGTGTAAACTGACTGTAACAATGTAACTAACCAGGTGTAAACTGACTGTAACAATGTAACTAACCAGGTGTAAACTGACTAACAATGTAACCAACCAGGTGTAAACTGACTGTAACAATGTAACTAACCAGGTGTAAACTGACTGTAACAATGTAACTAACCAGGTGTAAACTGACTAACAATGTAACCAACCAGGTGTAAACTGACTGTAACAATGTAACCAACTAGGTGTAAACTGACTGTAACAATGTAACCAACCAGGTGTAAACTGACTAACAGTGTAACTAACCAGGTGTAAACTGACTGTAACAATGTAACCAACCAGGTGTAAACTGACTAACAGTGTAACCAACCAGGTGTAAACTGACTGTAACAATGTAACTAACCAGGTGTAAACTGACTGTAACAATGTAACTAACCAGGTGTAAACTGACTAACAATGTAACCAACCAGGTGTAAACTGACTGTAACAATGTAACTAACCAGGTGTAAACTGACTATCAATGTAACTAACCAGGTGTAAACTGACTGTAACAATGTAACCAACCAGGTGTAAACTGACTAACAGTGTAACTAACCAGGTGTAAACAGACTGTAACAATGTAACTAACCATGTGTAAACTGACTAACAATGTAACTAACCAGGTGTAAACTGACTGTAACAATGTAACCAACCAGGTGTAAACTGACTAACAGTGTAACTAACCAGGCGTAAACTGACTGTAACAGTGTAACTAACCAGGTGTAAACTGACTGTAACAGTGTAACCAACCAGGTGTAAACTGACTGTAACAATGTAACTAACCAGGTGTAAACTGACTGTAACAATGTAACCAACCAGGTGTAAACTGACTAACAGTGTAACTAACCAGGTGTAAACTGACTGTAACAGTGTAACCAACCAGGTGTAAACTGACTGTAACAATGTAACTAACCATGTGTAAACTGACTAACAATGTAACTAACCAGGTGTAAACTGACTGTAACAATGTACCAACCAGGTGTAAACTGACTAACAGTGTAACTAACAAGGTGTAAACTGAATGTAACAGTGTAACCAACCAGGTGTAAACTGACTGTAACAATGTAACTAACCAGGTGTAAGCTGACTGTAACAATGTAACCAACCAGGTGTAAACTGACTGTAACAGTGTAACTAACCAGGTGTAAAAAAAAATATGTTTATATTATTAACTAAAAGGAAAATGATTTGACAATGACAACCCCATGTCCACATTTACAGCTACCATGTTGTTACCACACAGATGAATGGCACATAAAATCACATGACTGGAGAGAGGATGGTGATTGACCCTGGTATCTTTTCACAATGCTTCCAAAACTACCACAAAAACATTAACATTAAAAAATATTTTTTTGAATAAGTTGGACTCCAGCATAGTACAAGTACTGGTCTAGACCCAGTACAGCATGGTACAAGTACTGGTCCAGATACAATTATCAGTACTGGTCTAGACCCCGCACAGCATGGTATCAGTACTAGTCTAGACCCCGTACAGAATGGTATCAGTACTAGTCCAGACCAAGTACAGCATGGAATCAGTACTGATCCAGATCCAGGACAGCATGGTATCAGTACAAGTCTGGACCCAGTACAGCATGGTATGAGTAATGGTCCAGATCCAGTAAAGCATGGTTTCAGTACTGGTCCAGATCCATTACAGCATGGAATGAGTACTGGTCCAGATCTAGTACAGCATGGTATCAGTACTGGTCCAGATCCAGTAAAGCATGGAATGAGTACTGGTCCAGATCTAGTACAGCATGGTATCAGTACTGGTCCAGATCCAGTACAGCATGGAATGAGTACTGGTCCAGATCTAGTACAGCATGGTATCAGTACTGGTCCAGATACAGTACAGCATGGAATGAGTACTGGTCCAGATGTGGTCCAGGTTCTTGGTGCTGCAGTGTGAAAAGAGCAGAGAGTTCAGAGTCCTGGAACAAAACAAACTTCTTTAGTAAACTAGTTTTTATTGACCCTTGAAAAAACGTCCAGGACTCTGATGTGAACATTTCAACACTTGGCGGACAAACCTACCCCTACACTCTCTACCTCTGTTTTAAGCTCTGTTATTGGCTAGCCTGGGGGCTGACTGACCAATCAGAAACTCTATCCCAAACAGCCCAACCAATCATCGCTAGGGCGAGGAGATGGGCGACGTGATGGAGATGGCGGTTTGTGATTGACCGGAAGACGACTAATGAGACGACCACAACGCCAAAAACGACAACCAATCAGCAACAGAGAGATGGGTAGATCTGAAACCTGATTGGTTCGAGGTGAAATGGTGGGAGGAGTTGGGATTAGGATGTCACAGTTTCACAGAGGGGTACAAATGAAGCATGGCCATGCTAAATGATGACATCACAGCAGCTGGTGGGTGGTGACCCCCCCCCCCCAAACATGAGTCCCCCCCGAGCCCCAAATTTAACCACTTACCATTAATGGGCACTTTACACAGAGAAAGATAGAAGAGAAGAAGAAGAGAGAGGAGACAGGGTATAAGCAACAACTTTCGCTTTAGCCTGGACTAAATCTACTGGAAACACAAAGCTAGCATGAATCAAACAGGAAGTAGCTCCTAGCATTGTACTTGCTCTATTTGAACTTGTAACAGCGAGTAGGAAGCGTCTAAGCTAACTTGGCTAACCTGGCTAACTGTACCCTATGTGTAGGACTTGTAGCCTCGGCTAACACCAGAACCTCTGGTCTGAAGACAGTTTAGCTAGCCTGAGGAGAGAGGAGAAACAGGAATTTATGGGACAGTTTGCGTTTAGCATTTTCCCCTTCCTTTGCTTGGACTTTAAACTAGCCTAACAGTTAGCATTAGAGTTTAGCATTGAACGGATGGGGACTGCCCATTGTCCACACAACCCATTGTCCCCACTGCCCATTGTTCCCACAACCCATTGTTCCCACAGCCTCTTATTCTGAAACTCCAACAGTCAAAAAAATGTCAAATTGGACCAAAAGACCATTTGTCCTAAAGCCCCTTCATCTGAAGAAAGACGCCCATCGCCTAGAGAACACACCTTACTCTCCCTGCAACAAACACCTGGCTGATATCTCTGCAGAATGATGTCATCGCTACAGAAGGCATGCCCCACCCTACCCTGCCTCTGATTGGCTCGTAGCTGTTGCCTTTGGTGGTTCGGTTTAAGCAAGACGATGTGAGATTGGTTCAGGTAAGAATATTAGGGTAAGCCAATCAGAGGCAGAGTAGGGCGGGGCATGCCTTTGCCATAGGACATTTTTATTGGGAAAAAAATGTGGTTCAGCATATACATGTTCCGTGTGCGTCTGTTGTTGTTATGGACTTTATACTCAGACTGTTGGGGTTTTGGAATAATAAGCTGTGAGAACAACGGCACCAAACAGTTTGCTAAGTTGTTATTTTACGTTGTGTCGCCTTTCACAACAACACAGAGCCTCCGGATCAAGACTGAGTCCTGGTCCCGCCTCTGCTGCCTGGATTAGTGTCTTTCTGTCTGTCTAGATTCTAACGCTAGTTCTAGTTATCTTTAGTTAGCTAGTTAGCTCTAGTTAACTCTAGTTAGCTAGTTAGCTCTAGATATATTTAGTTAGCTAGTTAGCTCTGGTTATTTTTAGTTAGCTCTAGTTATCTTTAGTTATCTCTAGTTATGCTAGTTAGCTCTAGCTAGCTCTAGTTAGCTCTAGTTATCTTTAGTTAGCTATAGTATGCTAGTTAGCTCTAGTTATCTTTAGATAGCTCTAGTTATCGCTAGTTAGTTCTAGCTAGCTCTAGTTAGCTAACCCTAACGGAGACGTCCGGAGACAAAGCCGGGACCGGGTCTCTGACAGACTGGGTCCTGGTTCCGTGGAGTCCTCCCCCCCGTGTCCATGCAGGAGGTCAACAGACAGACAGGAATGTTGTGGATGATGGAGTGAAGCCACCGGCGTTTCCAAATTAAAACCACAAACAGACCAAAAAATACTCAAATAAATCTGTTCAAAAACCACAACGGAAAATAATATTTTTGAATTGAATTATTTTTGAATTGAATTATTTTTGCAATGATACAAAAACAAAGCATATATATATATATATATATATATATATATATATATATATATATAAAAGAAAAGAAGAAAAAAAACTGTTAAAATGTCATGAATAAAAGTAAATCTTTTTTTTATTTTTTATAAAACAACTACAAATTAAGAATTATAATATAATATAATCTTTAAAAATGAAATAAATCGAATAATCAAAGATGGAGGATTTCAATCAAATTAAATAATACAAATTTAAATAAAAAATGTTTTAAAAATAAGAAATAAAGACGCAAAACGCAGGCCGAAACAAGAAGCAAGCAGGGATGGATGGAAGCCAAAGTATCACTCTCTCTCTCTTCTCATTCTCTCCATCCATATCTCTAAG
>JBAMJR010000201.1:0-140000 GCA_038501785.1 Myoxocephalus aenaeus
AGAGAGAGAGAAGAGACGAGAAGAGAGAGAGAGAGAGAGAGAGAGAGAGAGAGAGAGAGAGAGAGAGAGAGAGAGAGAGAGAGAGAGAGAGAGAGAGAGAGAGAGAGAGGAGAGAGAGAGAGGAGAGAGAGAGGAGAGAGAGAGAGAGAGAGAGAGAGAGAGAGAGAGAGAGAGAGAGAGAGAGAGATGCAGCTTATCATCCTTTTTTTCCTCACACCGTACAGTCCTTTCATTCCGGTGCCTGCCTGTGTTGATTATTTCTCGTTCACCTTCACCACGCTGTCTCTTTTTTTTTTTCTTCTAAGAAATGTAAATAAAAAGAAATATTCTTAGGCTGTATACGCGTGAGTGTGACAGATAGAGCTCAGTGAGCCGGGGCGCTGAGCAGGAAAAAGGCCAAAAGCTGACTGACTGTCAGGTCCTGGCTCAGAGGAGGGGAGCCACAGCTGGGTTTAAATCACGACACTCATGCCTTGAAGCTTGTTCAGGGGGAATAATGGACTGTGGTTTTGTTGTGCTAAGACAAATAGAAACAGCTCTGTGTCTGCTTTTTTTAAAGGTCCGATCAATAAGCGACTTCTTCAATGCTTCGTCACCCCCGCTGTTTGATCCGACTAGCTCACAGCCTGCCGTCTCTGTTTGACCAGTCACTGGTCAAGCGAGACGTGTTTCAGAATGAGAGCCGGAACGCAGCCAGCGCTCTTTATGAAGATATCCAGCACATGAATTACGCTGCAGTAGTAGCATTTGTGTTTTTTAAAGTCGGAAAAAATAAGCCTGTTTGGCGTCTGAGACGAGGCGTGGGACACGGGATCGATGCTAAGAGGGAGAGGCTTGTGATTCCATGTGTGGCTTTATTTTCTGAAACGATTACGAGAGATGAAAAGCCAGCGAACCCCCCGACAGAAACCACACGATCACATCACGCCACAGTGGGGCTGACGGAGCCTCGTCATGCCTTGTTCTGCTCCTGTACGTTAGCTAACAAGACTAGGTTGTGATACGTCGTGCCGTGACACCAGGGCAGAGAGGAGCGAAAGGTGTCGAATCAAAGCGTGGTACGTGTTTTAGCCTGTTGTCAGTTGACGCTGGAAAGGTCAAGCAACGTTCACAGGCCACAACCGCCTGTCCAGCTGCACAGCTTTAATGTCTGCATCCCGTCTCGCGCCTCTGATTCTAAGAGAGCCAGTGCCACACACTCTTTTTTTCTTTTTTTGAATTAAAAGAAGCCAGTGCTGAAACTATTATTTTTAGCCATTTTAGCTTCATGGCTAAGGAGAAATGTGTTCTCTCATCTTGTTGTTTGTCAGTATCAGCGGTGGCATTTTGAATAAGTTCTCTAATGGTCTCATTGGAGAGGCCAGTAAGAAGTAGTAGTAGTACATTATATGTATTAAGTCTGGCACAAGGTTTTGCTGTCTTATTACATTTGGTATGTTGCTGTGTCTTTTTGCCCAAATTGATTGGTGGATTTCCATGTGTTTCAACCAGAAATTATAATTATTGCCAAATCCATTTACTCTGTTCTGTGTCAGTGTGATACGAAGGCACACTATCAGGTGCTCATCACCCTCTTAAGCCAAAGTCATTTGATGGGGATGATGAAGATGTGAGGAGGGACGAAGGCTTTATGTGAAATATCCTGAGAGAGAGAATATTGCTTCAATTGTGTTCGTCTCAATTGAGGAATATAGCGGCCGTGAAATTGTCGGATCAGAGTGCTGGTAAAAAGGAACCGACTCACACACTTCTAGGCACCAACACCCCAGAATGCCATTGTTCTGGCACAAATAAGAGATTGTCAGAAATGTAATTATGTTAGTCTGTTGTAATTTAAAAAGAATGTAGACTCATTAGGCCAAAAGTTTAGGGAATATTGTAGAAAAAATAAGTATATTAGAGCTGCAGAATGAGCTACTCTCCAGTCATAGGATTCCACTCAGGTTTATTGATCTGACTTCCTCCCTCAAGTCAATCGTTTAATTAACCGGATTAATCTCCATTAAGGTTACTTCTGAGCACAATATTGTTCTGATATTGTTTGGCATTCAGGCGTCATTTGTGTTTGCTTTTAAACAGCACTTATTTATCTGACGAACCCAAAGTAGTCTTTCTGGCATTCAGTGATGTGCACATCTGTTTTCCTGATCTCCATGAGGTTGGTTTCTTCACATAATAATTCATAAAGAGCTCTCCTTCCCTGTAACCTGAATATGAGCTATCTATATACAGTGTGAATATGAATGGGTTAAGCTTGGGCTGCAGTCTGTAGCTCGTGACTGAGAGAGTCTCTGGTATTTCCTCAGGAAACCACTCTCACCATCAGCCTCCCCCTACAAACCCCACTGTCCTTTTCTTTGACTTCTTTTCCCCAGGCGTGTTTCTTTCCCATTCCTCCTTCTCATCAGCGTTCCTCTCCTGTCCTCAAAAACCCTGCCTCTCTTATTTTCCAATTTTTTCATCTCATTTTTGCTGCGTCCAGCCTCCATTAAGGAGATCTCTATGTTGTGCACATACCTTCCTCTTCCTCACATCACATACACATATAGTAAATCTCCTCCTCTTTGCCACCCCCCCCTTTTCTGTGGATTCTTCTCCCTCCTCTTCATCTGACCCATTTTCCTCTCATGTTCTATCCTTGTCCTCTTACCAGATATGCTGCATTAATTTATCTGCCCAGACCGCGGCTATAGAGTTTTAAGGAAATGTGTTCATTTTAGAGCACGACGAAATGAGCCATTGCAGCAGATTATTAGGATGGATGTAAACATAAATCAGGTGGTTCAAGTCTTTAATGGGATTATTGAGTCCTTTTTGATACTGCATACAGATGTGAAGTGCTTGTGTAGCATCACCGAACAATATAAAGTGCACCCTCCATCATGGTACAAGTACAAAGTACTGAAAAGCGGCAGGCTAAAAAATGTTTTGCCAGACTTCAGCAGAATGTCGCCTCTGCTCCAACCAGGAAGTGGACTCTATTAGTTATCGGCAGAAAGAAGGATAAATAAGTGCCTACGGGAGTTTGAAGTAATGATGTTAAAAGGTTCTCGCATAGCAGAGCATAAATCTCAGGAGAAGACGGCCGAGTGAAGCAGAGCGCTGATGCTGGGAATGAAATAAAAACAAAGCAGACACAAAGTGAATAGTTGTCACTTAACATTGCACAGTCCCCGCTGCTCGCTGACAGAACAGTCGTATTCCCTAATACAGCAGCGCCTGCACACCGACGACCGTTGCAATCTTAGTTTAGCTTGTTAACATTTATGAATTAGCTATAAACATAAAGTACAGCTAAGAGGACATGAGATTTGCAGCATTTAGTCACAAATCGTGACTTTTAGTTCTCAACCGTCGGGTTCTTGCTGCTTTTCTCTATTTTTAATATTGTACATTGAATGTCTTTGCTTCAGAGTCTTAGTTGGACAAAACAAAACAATTGAAGACTATATGAAACATAGTGATGGACTTGTTTGACACATTCTTTTACACATTTGGTGGCGTTTTACAGACCAAACGGCTAATTGATAATTCAAGGAAATAAACTGTGGATTACACAATAAAGACAATTATCATTAGTTGCAGCCCTAGTTGAGACATTTCCATCAATTGACAGACTTAGAGCCAAGCTAAGACTAATGCAAACACAATCTGGCACGCTAATTGCTGTTGGACAGAAGACAGCATATCCTGGACTAATCTCATTTCCCATATAGGTTTAACCAGAATCTTCTAAGTGGCTTGGTTTGCACCATATGGGCTATGTGAAAGAGGCATCTTCGTAGATGTTTAATATCAAGTGTTGTCTTTTCCTGATTTTTAAGGCAATTTTTTTGAAATATCTGTTCTACTATTTGCATAGTTATTTGACTGAGACAATCTCATTGTGAAAATATTTTGTAAAAGCACGGTCAAATGAGGTATATGGTCCAGAGAGAGATGCCCGAAAAAATGGATGTTAGTCAGTACAACCTCCTGTGTTGTTAAAAGTTGAAGTGCCTATGTGGTTCTTATCCCGTCACCATGACAAACACTGCCAGTGTATTAAAAAAAAAAAAGTAGAGAGCGATAGTGTGGTTCTGAAAAGTAGATGCAGTCGTACAAATGGAGGGAGTATGAAAGACTAAAGATTCAGAAAAAGAGTGTGAGAGCGAGGATATAAGCTCTGAGATTGTGTGTCTGAGATGAACGATTGTATTTGTGTGTGAGAGACAGATATCCCTGTCACTGTCAGCCCTTGTTGACGTGGAATTAGTCTATCCACAGTGAGAAAAGGCTTGTGTGTGCGTGTGTAACCGGTACAGAGGGCAGCTTTACTGCCATCATAAAGGCTTTAATTTTGCCAGGACCAACATTGAACAGGCAGATAGATGAAACTCATTCTGACAAACACACACCCCTTTAAAAGATACAGACACAGAACAGACCCTTTGAGTTGTGCAGACATCTGTTGATATCGGGTCTAAATAACGTGATAATATTGTATTATATCTGAATAAGAGAGCGGAGATGAAAGGAGGGCTATAAAATCAGCCAGCAGTTCATTTTCTAAAGTGTTACCCTCATCTGAAACGCATTCAGACGTTTGTTCACGTCTGCCAAAAAAAAGTTCTAACGCCGGACAAAGAGTTTTTTCACTGTACTAAGTAATAAATAAAAACATGCAGACTTGTGTAATAAATTATGCTCTTGTGTCTACTGTGTACCTCGCATCCAGCCCCAAAAAAGTGAACACCTGCACTCTATTTATAAACTGCAGAGTCTTCCAGCTTTTGGCAGGATAACAGCCAGTGGACTTGGATAACAACATTCCTTCAGAATATTTATGCGTCCATTTTAATCCTTGTGTAACCGAGGGGTCCAAACCTAATCTTGAAAAGAAATCACTGCTATCTAGCATTAAGAAGTACCTCCTTTGTGTGAACAGACAAAGAGACTTTCATAGCTGTACTGAGTGTATGAAATCCACGAGACAGCGAAATATCTCTTCTTTTTTATTGTGTGTCTTTATCTAATATTTGATGTTTGTGTTGCAGATTTGAACCCTCTTCATGCCAAACGGTTAAGTATGTGTCCTTCCTCACATTATATGGCCGGGTCCAATTAAAACCCGATCTAAATCTGATTCTAGACTAAAATTGCATAATTATTTTAAATCGCTCAGATCCTCAAAGAATGAAATTCCGGATGATTAATGATGTGATTACTTTCAGCAACCTCTGATTTACCGTGATTATATTGATTACAAGCAATAATCCAAATGATGAGATTTAATCACAGGACTATTTTCCAGAATTATTATGATGAATTATCATTAGTTTCTACTCGTATTGGGGAAAATTGTATCACATCTGCTTTGTTGCTCATCAGTATTTTAGAAAGTTACACCGTTTAAAAAAAAAAAGTTTTATCTGCCAGCATTACATTTTAGCTGATATTATATTTCTTCATCCATAATCACCACTTATCAGTTTAAATTCAGTTAACCTAAATGATCCAAGCAACAGCGGTCTTATCCGGTTTGAGGAAGCAGGACAGGAAGTGATAGAGGAGACTGTCCATTATGGCCTTGTGTTAGAAAGCAGCCCCACCCCCACCGCTGTAGCTTCCTTCAACGAGGAAGACCTTTAGGGACCAAAACGAGGATCTTCTTTCAGAGATCAATACAGTATCGCATTATTTCTGTGTCGATACAAAATTGTATCCATAAGCTTGTGTCTGCAGCCTGAAACATTTTGAATGCAACAGCTTTACTTGCTGATATTTGCCTTTTAACGTGTTTGCATACAAAGAACTTATGCTTTAATAACTTTAAGTGTAAATAAAGTATAAATCGTTGCAAACAGGGTTCATCCATTTACCAATCTCTGGAGTTCATTATGTGCAAACACTGCTGTGCTCTCATCTTTATGGGAGTTCCCACCAGAGGTAGGACCAAAGTCATTTTTTTGCAAGTCCCAAGTAAGGTCTCAAGTCTTTGCCCTCAAGTCCCGAGTCAAGTCCCAAGTCAAGACAAGGCAAGTCCCGAGTCAAGTCCAAAGTCAAGACTGACAAGTCTCAAGTCAAGTCCAAGTCCTGCAGTTTGAGTTTCGAGTCCTTCTTCGAGTACAGAGTAATAATATATTTACACAGATCATGTATGCTTTTAAAATCTGTATTTATTTATTATAAGTACAAGTATAACTTGTATAAGTGCAATTGAATTGTGCTGACATTGCACTATTAACCAGTCATTTATTTAACATTTAACTCATATTTTGAAAGAATATTCTTCATTTAATAAACCACTCCTTTACAGAATGAACACATTTGAAAAAAACAAGTGCAACTGTAATTATTTTGTACAAAAGTGCTAACATTGCATTGTATTTTGCATTTTAACTAGTTCCACGGCAGTTTCTGTCCTGTATTTATCTCACCTCATATTGTGTGTGTGTGTACATGTGAGAAACGTAACAAATACATGAACATAACAATGAACAGGGTTGTGCTTTTTATATGTCAGGGCCCTATGCTGCATTGCATTTGCAAAAGACCAAATTGGCCAAAAGTCTGTCAGTCATTTGTGCACGATGGGGACGTAGTATGATTCCACCATGGCTGAAAACTCGCTCCACTGGAGCACTGGAGGCAGGCACTGCCAGGACTCCGATGGCCACTCGGAACAGTGAAGGAAGAGTCTTCATGTTCAATTGCCCAGAACAAAAGCGCGTTCTGTCCTTCGGCTATGTCAAGGTAGTGACTTAGCTGTAGTGCTGGAGTGGTCCCAACATCCTTCTTCTGCCTCTTATGGTATGCAGCAAACAGCCCGTCTCCTTCTCTAAGGTCCTCTTGCTCTTCTTCATCAACAAGAGGCACAGGTTGCTCAGTCTCTGCAGCATCATGCAAGATCAATTCTGGCAAAACGTGTAAAAACAATAGCATAAACAAAAGAGCCCTTATTACCATTTGTGTTGGTGATGCAGTGTGTTAGACTGAAATACTTAATTATTGTTGCAGTCAATTATATTAGATTATGTGGGGAAAAAGGTACACGACTCAGTAACATTTACCTTTAACACGTTGTACCACCTCTGTCTTGGCGTCACGACTGACCAGGACATGGGGCTCCACCCACAACAGAGAAAAGGCTGGATCCAAGGCAGCTGCTTTGAGGTAGACTGGATCTGAAAAGGGTCCAGTGATCCCATCTTGTGTCCTGGCCATTTTCATGTTGATGAAGATTCCAAGAAATCTTTTGTTCAGGGATGCCTGGAGACTTCTGACCAGGCCACTCAGAAACAAGACTTCATGCTTCATCTTCTCAAGGTGGTGGTTGAGGGACAAGATGGATGGAACAACAGCACTGATTGTGATGACCTTCTCCCCCTGTGTCAAATCAGTCGCTTCTCCAAATGGCTTCAAGATGTCCACCAACTCCTTTAGCAGATTCCACTCCCGTGCTGTGAATGACAACTCCCTGTGCCCAGCCTTTTCTAGAACAGCACCAAGCTTTAGATGATTGCACTGGAGAACTGCCTTCACTTGCCTCAGTGTTGAGTTCCATCTTGTGTTGACTGCAGCAGGGATGCCTTTCTGTTCCCCAAATTCAGCATCAAACACATCTTTGAATGTTGTGCTTGTGTGCAGCAGTGAGCTGAGTTTTGATAACTTTGAAAGAGAAGGAGATGCCACTTTTGTTTCTTTCAAACCATCTCCCACCACCAGCTGAAGAGTGTGCGCAAAACACTGCAAGCGCTGTTTCTTCGCCATAGCAACATCTACTGTTTGCTGATCTTCCAGGGTTAAGTCACACCAGAGCTCAGGGTCATCAAGATGATCTCCGTCATCGTCATCCTCTTGTTCATTAGGGAAGCACACAGTGAATGCTTTTCGCATATTAGCAGCATTGTCACTAATAATGTAGTCCAGTTTATCTTTAATGTTGTATTCATCACATATTGCCTCAAATTGGTCACAGATTCTTTCAGCTGTGTGTGAGCCTTTGAAGCGCTCACAGGCCAAGAGATTGGACTTTAGCTGTATCCTCTCTGCCTCTTTCTCTATCCAGTGCACAGTGACACCAAGGAATCCCCTCATCTTTCGGTCAGACCAAATGTCCACAGTGACTGAAACATGTTCAGTGTTGCTCAATTGAGTTTTTAATTTTGAACGTTTCTCTTCAGCAAGGTTCTCTGTTTTTGATGTCAGTGTTCTGCGACATACTGGGCTATACTTGCTGTCAAGCACTGTCAGAAAGTGCCGAAAACTCTTGTTTTCCACAATAGACAGGGGCAAGTTGCAATCAATAATCAAGTCGGACATTATTGCATTGGTGATAGCTTTCTGCTTTGGATGGCTCATGCTGTAATGCCCTACACGATTGTCCAGGAATTGCGAAATTGAGGGCTGCTGTGGTTCATTTGGGATGCTTTTGTTCATCTGGTATTCTTCAAATCTGTAAGAGGTAAGCATAATAAAACGGATGTCAGAAAATCCCTTATAGCCACAAATGAATTGTATTGAAACTACTCTTTATTACTCATATTATTAATATCAATCTTAACATTGTGTGTGTGTGTGTGTGTGTGTGTGTGTGTGTGTGTGTGTGTGTGTGTGTGTGTGTGGTAAACATCACGTTAGAGTTGCTGCTGTAGCAGATTACAGCACTGGTCATGTATTGTAAAACTTATTTCGGGATTTGTGAAGTTGGGTTGTATGAGGGACTACACACAGAAGATGGCGGTCAACGCACACCCATTACAGAGAAGCAGACAGGGGTCAGCAGGTAAACGTATTTAAGCCACCTAAAAGAGGCAAACCTAATAAAATCAATGTCAGTTTAAGTGTACGCCATATAAAGAATATTTTCATTGCTTTACCTTGCCGTCAAGACGTGCACAAGCCACCATTTCAGAAAGTGCTGCAACTTTAAACACAAACCAGCAGCAAGCTAGCGTTAGCTCCCGAGAAAAAGCTATTTTCTATTTATACATGCTGCTTCTACCGGGGTGAAACACACACACAGAAGCTAGCGTTAGCTTGCTGCTGCTGCCTGCCGCCTAAAATATGCGTTGCTGCTGATCGCCGTCTACTGTGTGTGTGATACACTGACTAACGTTATGTATAAGTACCTCATACAACCCTGCTTTAAAAAAATCACTTAACAAAAGTATGAATAAGGGAGTGAACTCGCAGTGGACGCAATAGATTACCGTGTGTGCAATGTAACGTTAACAGTGAATTTACAGCCTCGCAACAAAGAAAAGTAAGCTTTCATTCAAAACTTACCGTTCTTTGTGCAACTTCAAATGTCGAACGAAGTTGGAAGTTGTTGCGTCTCCGTCTGAAATCTTCGACCCGCATGTTTTGCAGACTGCACTTCGTTTTTTGTTGACCACCTCGTAGTTTTTATACCCGAACGAAACTATCTTTGGTATAATTTTTTCCCTAACTGGCGCGTTGTTTGACAGTTGCAATTCATTGATCTAATTTGATTTGATGTTGTGCCGACAGCACACACACACACACACACACACACACACACACACACACACACACACACACACACACACACACACACACACACACACACACACACACACAGATGCACACATACACAATGAAAGATACTGAGCGTTCCTTAATAACATACTTTTTAATATTTGGGTTTTGGGGAAAGGAGCAAGTCTTATCAAGTCAAAAGGCTCAAGTCCAAGTGACGAGTCATTGATGTTTAAGTCCAAGTCGAGTTGCAAGTCTCTGTACATTTTGTCGAGTCTAAAGTCATCAAATTCATGACTCGAGTCTGACTCGAGTCCAAGTCATGTGACTCGAGTCCACACCTCTGGTTCCCACTGCACTCAGACACTTTGTGGTTCGGGCCAACTCCCTCATAAGAAAGTCTTTGTTATGCATGGCAATATGAAACCGTATAAAGCCACAGCTCGTTCTTTGGTTCTGTCTAATTAATAAGCCCTGGGTTCAGCACAGTGTGTTTTATGCTACGCGTACAGAGATGGAACAAAGAGACTACAGTTTAACCAGCAAACCTCTTGATGTACATTTTTTATATTGCCGAGAGTGGATCTTCAAATTGCCCCCTCGGTAGAAAGCAGATGAAGCAACAACAAAATTAGCTTCTCTAGATGAAAGAAAATAACTGTTTGGTTACACAAACAAGGAGCCAATCATAAATGATGTTTGCAAGTAGCTCGACTCACAATTTTTGTGTGCGTGCAACACCAGGAAGACCGGTTTCAAAACCCTTCAGGGCACTAAATATGTTGGGGTCACATAGACTCCATGTACGCCTTGTCATTAACATGCAATCTGTATCTAGATGTCCTATCTCGATAAGGAGAAACACACGTTAATGCAGAGCCCATCAGATTGGCCAGACAACATCTGGAAGTGGTCGGGTTGCATTGTGATCGGATCTCAGCCAGGTGTAGATCCAATCTGTGCAGCGTCACCACACACAAAAAGTCCAGCCTTTGAAAGGTCACCTCACACCGCCTCTTCCTGCGAAATACAAGTGTCGGCAAAAGCCACAAGTAGTAGCTGTAGATAGCAAGCCTTCCGTTGCAAAAAGTAATGTGGGAAATAAATGCCTTTTTATTGCTTCCCTGGAATACAAATCCACAACACCCAGGTGTATATCATTTAAATGTCTCTGAAATGGTCCGATAGTGCCTGAAGCACCTGTTTCAGTTGACTCGGCTTAATTGGAAATAGTCAATATCTAAGGATGTCCACATACTAGCGTGTACGGTTTGATAAGCAAGCCAGATTTAGAATAAAGTCAGTCGGGTGCAGACCTGAGGGCAAAACTACCTCATCAAACAGTGGTCAGAGGTGTGAGTCACTCAAACTGACGGGAAGTCCGCAGGCGATTTTATATAAAAGCATCTCAGTGCTACAGCAGCCGTGCTTCTCAGAAAAAAGCACAACTCTATAAACCATAAATTAGATGTACTTTTACGACAACAGAACACCACTTTGGGTTCAATTCAGAAGGAGAATAAGAAAGTGAAGCTGATTTGAGCCCACAGTGACCATAATTGGATGAGTAGTGTTCATATGCTGGCTGGTGTGATGAATCCTGCTTTCTGTTTGGCATGCTGTACGCAGGCTGAATATTTGGCCTGAATAACACAAATCCATGGATACATAATGCATGTGTCAATAGTACAAGCTGGTAGTGATGGTCAAATTCTGCCGTAACAGTGACTGGAATGTGTATCGACCGAGCAGAAAATCTGGAGGAGACAAGGGGTGATGAATAAAATATCCACAGCTCACGGCAGAGCATGTGCACCACTTATACAATTCATTCTGGTTGGACGTGTCATGTATAGCAGCTGGCAGGTGGGTTACAGTAAACAGAGAATACACCAAAGCTGAGCTGCATCTTGTCATATTTAATGACTATGGGTACGCTGATTTAAGAGTCAATTTGCCATAAATGTTAATGACACTTTATGTCTAAAGGCGCAAATGAACTGAAAGCATCGGTTGTCTTAAAAGGCCAAACACGTGAACACTTCACCTCTCTCTGTTTAGAGAGAGCGAAAGGAAAACAAAGCCACGGGTTGTGTTCCAGATGACGATACATTTGATTTAAAGAAATACATTCTGAATTAATAATACTACCACTGTTGATTTGACTGCTTAAAATGACGAACCTCGCCGGTGGTCGGTCGCAGCAGCTGTCACTACTTAATGTAATTTCCGTTGGTAACCCGATGGCCGGTTTGCAGGACGGTGTGTTTAACTCAGCCAAAGATGATTTATGACGCGAACCGTTGTACATTCGGAGAGGGTTTTTGTCGTCCCAAGAACCCCAACAGAGGGATACATCTTCCAACTAGCGGATTGTGTGACGATAAACTAAAAAGGGTTCACTATAAAATACAGAAATGTTGCCTAAATGGAGACCTTTTCCTGCTGTAAATATACTGCTTGTTCTGTGGTGTTGGCCTTTTCTAATCTGATGCCTGCAGTGCGTCACAGGAGAATCGAATCACTCACGTCAAATGAGTGGTGTCATTAACTCTTTGGTTTGGGCCTTTTTAAATCTTTATAGCGCTACTAGTGGTTTAAAAACTCAACCGGGCACCTTATTTAAGGATGGTGATAACAAGCAAATAATAACAATAGACTGATTTAAAAAAAATAATAAAAAATGTTATGCTATGTGACTAGATTGGTAAGAAAACTACGGCACAATGTAGAAAAATATGCATTACACTTTAGGGAAATCCATCTGACCTCCTCATTCGCTGTCTCACTCCAACTGTATGAACCGTCTCCTTGAGCAACAAACTGTTTTCACATGGAAACAAGCCCGTGGGCCAGTGAGATTTTGTGCATTTCATTTGGGGGATTTTGCTCTTGGCCTTGGTAATCAAATGTTGAGGTAGGTGGTTATAGTGTGTTTTTGAACCACTGCAGTTGTGTGAGTGAGGCAGAATGCATGGTTGAGGGATTCTTTATTGCTTTCTTTCTGAATGGCTGCTTAGTGCAGGCTGTCAATCTTAAGCCTGCCTGCCTAAACTGTCTTTCTATATGAATCATTGACTTTCTGGCTATCTTGCTTTTTTCCCAAACAGGCTTTATGTTTAAAGAAGAAGAAAGAAACATGCACTTTTATTAATCCCCTTGGGGAAATTCTTCTCTGCATTTGACCCATCCCTGGATAGGGAGCAGTGGGCAGCCCTGTGAGGCGCCCGGGGAGCAGTTGAGGGTTAGGTGTCTTGCTCAGGGACACTTCGACACGTGAGCTATGGGGGGACTGGGGATCGAACCGGCAGTTTGTCTGACTCCTCTTCTTTCTCACTGTGTTAATTTGGTCTGTGTTAAAGAGTTTAACTCCAGGAGGTTGATTAAACCCAAACTGCATATAGAAGAGCTGAATGATGTATTATTAACTCTACTTGTCACATCAATCTGCTGTTGCTAGATTCTCTATGAGTGAGTGAGTGAGTGTAGACTAGTTTATCACTGTCAGATTAATAGTTAATTTCATTTTGAACATGCTGGAATAAGAATAAAATCATCCCACTACGGGAGGCTTACTGTTACAATCATTCATTGGGGAGTTCATGGCTTTAAATGTCAATTGTAATTTATATATGACATATAGTGGAGTAGACCCTCAGTGGCATTAACACGGTGGGAAATCCAGTTTTACATTATTGTTTATATTATTGGATATTGAGTTCCTGCTACGTTGACTCTCAAATATATATATTTACATATTCATTTCTTGGAATTCTTTTCAAGTGGAATATTGAACTTGATTTATTATAAATCTACACTCATCAATGTTTATATTATGAATGGCAAATTGAGTAGTATGAAAGATGTTGCTTGTGGTGATTAATCCACAAAGAACACCACTTGTGGCCTTCAACTCATCAGTGGTGTTTTGAGGAGAAAAGTTCAGATAAACCAACTGTACGCTACCTGTCCAGCACCAGACAGCAGACGGATCAAGTTAGCCACTAGCTTGTGAACATAGTGGAACAGTTAGCAGCTATAGAGCTGGATATATCCCCCATTTGGTGGTGGTGGTGGTGACCAAACACGGAGCTAAAAGATGTTGAAAGGTAGACTTTTATTCGTCAGTGGTCCAGTTGAATGATTATGTGTTCTTGTGAATGATTATGAAAATATTTTTCTATTGTGCTTGTTCAACCCAGGTGGGCGTCGCCGGTCTGAGCCCGAAGAGGCGGAGCTCCTGAGGGTGAGCAGGCGATTGGTCGAGGATGCCGTCAACCGTGCCTTGCAACAGTACAAACAAGAAACTCTTCAAAATGGGGGTGGGCCTAATGCCACGGCACCGCAGCCCCCAGGAAACACTGAGGACACTGCAACAAAGACGGACACTACAGCTAACGCCACCACAGACAACAGGAAGTGACATCATCAGACTGAAGACAGAGACTGACAAACCAGCCGCCCAGAAAACATCAGCTAGGCCTGGCCGAACAGGGAGAAGGGTCGGTAGTCCCTGGGCACAAAGCCTGAACCAGCCAACCAGTCGGCCCAGTTTGCTGACCAGCTAACCCAGCGAGCCAACTACAACGGCTAGCCAGTCATGCTAGCTACCTGCCCAACTGACCTAGCTTGACACAATGCTATTTAAATATATAATATAGCTTGAGTTCAGGTGAACATCCCAACAGGCCAGCTAGCCAAGACTTGTTGGTTAGCTCACTACATCTAACAGCAAGGACTCCCCTCGATCGTCACTCGGCTGTCGGTCTGAGTTTGCACATCAGACCCAGAAAACATGTGAAGCAATCGTCCAGAGACACACATGTCGGCTTCACTTTGACCTGCCACTCACAAACTGCCCTTTTTAGAATAAGATGAATCATTTCTTGTCGATTGTTTGGTTTTATCATCACTTGCACTTAAAATGGGACCTGATCATCTTAAAAAAAGCTAAAAAAAAAAGAAACTTTTCCTTAACTTTATTGTTATAGGGGAAGAAAATATTTTACTTTTCCTTCTGCATCGGTTTCTCGTGAAAATAATCAGTGCTGTCTTGATTGACACAAGATTACACATCTGCTCATCTTTTTGTTTGAATGGGCTTTGTGAAGAGAGCTGGTATGACTGCGTGGTGACTGGTTTCTTCAAACTTCAGGATGAGATGTTGGACTTGGTCTGTGACCGTTTTTGTCGTATTTTGGGACAAGTCTGGGTTCAAAGCCCCTTCAGTTCAGTTTCAGGAACCTTTAAACTTCCAGCATTTACATTCATTTTTTTCATAAGGTGTCTGACTGCATACCACGCTGCATCTTTGTCTTTATCCTCAGCTGTTTATAGAAAGTGATCTGGCCTCAGCTGTGCTTTAATTATTATACATTATTGTTTAATTAGCCTAAAAGTGTGTCCTGCCGGGCAGCACTGAGACAATCATCAGCTTGAGATCAGTTATGAATTCTGTGGGAATTCACTTTTTTTTCAACCTTTTTTTCAACTTGATGTTGGTCCACAAACTGCAATCCCTCTGTCACTTTAACGTATCTCCACTAATAGCACTAACTTTACGAAGAATGACTTGGAGATACTTCATTGTTGACGCTAATGATAAAATAACACTCCGACAATACACTACAAGTTGCCACGAAAGCATTTTCACTCCATTAATGCCAAAACCTCCATTAATGACCTGCATGCGTGTCTCAATGGAGACTATCTGACAGGCTATTATTACTACTATCACGCACAGGCATTACTTCCATAACTCCTCCTTCCTGCCTGATCATTTATAAATTAAGTAGATTTTTGTTTACATACTATATTTTCATTTTTGGTCCGTGAAATGAATTTGAGGCAGCAGCAACATGCACAGATGTCAGACTAAAGCCTCGCTGTTTGAGGCTCAGTGTTCACTCATGCTGATCTGAGGAGCTTTTATTTTGTAGTACTGTACGTGTACGAGCATTTACAGCCGAGCGAGTTCTTCAGATGGCGGCGCTGAAGTCGGGGAGGTTAACTCAGAATATTGCTGCTGTCAGCTGAAAGCCCTCCGGCTCTTGATTTCAGTGTCTTCCATCCATTTGTTTTTGTTCAACTGCATTTGACCCCACAGCTCATGAAATCCATTCAGAAACACACAGGCGTACAGTGTGAATTTAAGGGTCTGAATTGTTTTAAGCTAGATGATTATGATGATGATGATGATCCAGCTGTGATGAAATCGCTTGTTTTACTCTCTGACATTAAATGTTATTTTATCCTTTCTAACTATTATTTATAATGCATTGCTGTCCCTCCTTAAAGAAATTAATTTCATGTGAGAATATATTATTTGAGAAAAAATTTGAAAAAGCACTTTGTTTGCATTCAAAGGTGGCAAAAGCACAATGATGGATTTGCTTCTTTTTTTTTTGTCTTTGCTTTCACTTTTTAAAGAGCAGGTAAATCAAATCACCTCTGTTCAAAGTGGCCTTAAGTCACGAAAACAAATAGATTTGTCTCTAAGTGCTTAAGGTGACAACAATGCATAACTAACTAGCATAACATAGCTATGTTTTAAGCCAATGTAGGGTGTTTGGGTGATGATGGCTCGCTTTGCTGTGAGATTTGCCAAAGTCTCTAAATATAAACCTGTGGCTAAAGAGTTGGATTATTGAATTAAATGTCAAAGATCGTCCACCATGAAACGCAATTCATGTAAATTGTGTTATAAAAGAAATCCCTGAGAAACAGAGGCAGTTCACCGGCTCAGATTTCCAGCCGCGTGAGGTTTATTTCCTTCTAGTGCGAATGGGTGTGAGCTGGAAAATGTGGCCTCATCTCTGTGAAATCCACTTAAGTCCCGTCGCTGTGGGCTCATTGAAACGTCAATAACAGGTGACTTCTGTCTCATGGTGGACTTTGATCGTTTCTGTTTTGATCTTTTATTGTCACCGGATCCTTAATCTCCTTAAAATCCCCTTTAATACACAAATTGTCCTGTTGGCCTGTATGGTTAGTGTGTGTGTGTGTGTGTGTGTGTGTGTGTGTGTGTGTGTGTGACGGTAGGATGTTTGATCAGTGATTCTCCGGAGTGTGTGTGTAAATGTGTATTTTCTGTTTGTCTTTCCATTTGTCCATGTGTACGTCTGACTGTGTGATATTGTACCGTGTTGTATATCTTGTTCTGCCATATTTGAACAATAAAACAGGATATGAGATTCAAAACCAATATCACTCTCGTCGTCTCCTGATTTCATTATGGGTGAACATGTTTGTCCACGGTGTTCAGACAGTGTGTGTGTGTGTGTGTGTGTGTGTGTAGAACACCTATTGCGGGCTCGCTTAAATCGAGATGGAGATCACTTTAAGGCTGCCATTGTCCTCAGACGTCTTCTAACGTTGTGTCACAAGGCTTTGTAGGAACTATTACTGAAGATTGTTGTGAAACCATTTTGTCCATTTTGGGGGAAATGGCAGGCGGTAAATTCATCAGGCAGTATTTGAAAAACAAATGATTATCCTCAAAAAATTACTGTTTTATAAGCAAATGCGTTTTATAAGCAAAATTCTAACTAATTTAAAACCCATGTTAACCCCTAGATATACAGACGTAAAGGGTCTCCATCCCCTCTGTAAACCCATTAGACCTTAAGACTATACACACATGTGCTGTCCTCTCCTATTACTATAAATGCTCAATTAGTATTTACCTTAATGGACTTGGAACAGGCTTATTCTATTAGTCTTTTATTTCTAATGCCAGCTCAACACTTCCTCCGTGTTTTCCATTTTAATATGAAAAATCTGCAGGAAGTCCATTGGTTTAAAAAAAAAAAAGAATGAAATGACTGAAATAAATTGGTGAAGAGAAGAGTTTGACATGAATAATCTGTAGTTCATTACACCGACTGTGTACTGTGTTAGGGTAATAGATCGTAACAGAGGGAGGTAATTCAACCTCCTCCGAGGTGTTTTTTTTTTACACACAGGTGATTTCACTTTCCCTGATTAGTCCTCCCCTTGATTGACACCTCCCTCAGTCTCGGTACACAGTCGGCGTAATGAACTACAGATTATTCATGTTAAATTTCTGCGAAACCAATTAGCCGCAAGGGAAAAATACAGTTGACAAGTCCTTTCGCAAGTCCTTTTCCTTGCGGCTAATTGGTTTCGCAGAAATTTGTAAAACAAGGACAGTTTCACACGAAGCGCCGCACACAGAAGTCTTTAGTTGCTGAGAAGAGGTGAGTGAATTATCCGGGGGAGGTCATCGGGTCATCTTCAGCTCATGGCATGACCCCTCATGGCCATCTGGAGGCAGATAGGTGAGTCAGTTTCTTTTTCTTTCTGATTTTTGTCTAAAAATGTAACCGATAAGACGGACTAGTTGACAGGATTGATGGCATAATGAAACATTTGACAAATAATAACGACCTTTCTTCTCCCTCTGCTGACATTCAGCAGGTCTCAGGCCGCCTCATACCTGTTGACATGTGAGTAAACATGCATTGAAGTGAAGGCTACAGAGCTACTGCATCCTTTCTTCCAGCTTTATTTCCCCATATCAAGATATCCTTTTAAATGGATGCGGAAGAAGTCTGAGTGAAACGGTGTAAAACGGGGTCATCAGGGTGTTACTAACGTGAAACTCCTGCTAGCGCTTTTATTTCACAGCTTCCCTCATGATGTGAGAATCTGTTGAATCACGTAGCGTAATGCTGGTGATTTAGTCATCGGCTGACCTGTATTTGATAGTGCCACAATGGGTGAGTGATTCATGGAGAACTGGCTGAGACTTCGCAGCTTCTCTGTGAGAGGCGTTGTGATGTAATTGGGGCTGAGGGTGGACGGAGGACAAATTTGTAGTCACCTGTCCCAACATATTTAAAATTATGGATGACGTCGGCTTGAAAGGGTGTCCTCTTGGAATTTGTCCTCTCGCATCTCTGGCAGGTATAACATTTCACCCGTAAAGATAACGTCAGATTTGTGTAGCAGACCCCACCCCACCTGGGAACCCTTTCTCCAGTTTACACATTCTGGCGTCAATTACTGAAGATGGATCTTCTGCATTTGAGCACAGAATGTAAATATATAAATTTTTTGGAGGAGGTTTGGTTTCATCAGTTTGTCTTTCAAGCAATCTATCCTTTTAAAAAACAACTCTAGTGAAACTTTAGAGGTTTCCTTTTCACCAGAATATTGATTTAATCTCAGCAATTAGAGTCTAATGGAGATGGGAGATGTTATCCAATCTCTAGAAGTATCTTTTTAGATATATATATATATATATGGATTAATTTGTGTTTTACAGTTACCGTGTTGTCAGTTGTATGGTTGACGCTGCTGTTAGCCCTTCACACCTGCTGTCTCATCATAAATGGAATTAAAGTGACTTGTGCTGACTATTCATAAAGCCCATGACAGGGCTGCATCTGTTTCAGAGAGGAAGCTGAGGCGCTTACTGTCTGTTTTAACCTTGCTCATGTTTTATCACAAGAGCGTTGACTGGACAGTGTGAGCGCCAGCTGGCAGAGCACGTCACCTCAAACTTCAAAACATCACTGTGATTATTGTGTCAAAATCATCGCAAAATTAGAACGTCAGAGTGCAATTAAAGGGGCGCTCCACAGACTTTTTGACATTAAGGTAAAATGATTACTCTTCAGCCCGTCTGAATAATCCATCATCTGCAGGTCTGGAGTCTGACGCTGCATCAGAAATTGCAAACCATGCACTACATACTCAATATACAGTATGTATTGTGAGAAGTGTAGGATACAGAGTTTTGGTGGTGTGAATCAAACTAGGAAGAACTTATTTCTAATTTAACTTTTTTTTCATACTGCTTCTAGTTATTTATATTTATTTTTTATTATTATAACACTTCTGAGAGCCGAGCTTGGAATAAAGACACACAACCACACAGAAATGCACTCACTGACCACATCGGGGCTTGCTGTCACAATCCAGACCAACTAATGTGACTATTTTCAACTTTTACATTTATTTTTTTGGGGCATTTTTAGAATAATTCAATGGAAAAATAAATAAAATACAAGAATACAAGCATCCGCATACAACCGCGTGCCTCTGGTGTGTCGTGCAGTGTGTTTGTGTGTGCGCTCGCTGAAGCCCATAGGGTTGTTCTCTGCTTTTGCTCTGCAATCTTCCCCTTTACCCTCTTTTCTATTTCTATTTATGTCTCTGTTCCATCTGGCACCATCTGCTGTGTGTGTGTGTGCGTGCGTGCGTGCGTGCGTGCGTGCGTGTGTGCGTGCGTGTGTGTGTCTTTGTATTCTGCACATGTGTGGTTGGTCAGTGTACAAATCACCTCGTAGACCTCAGTTGTTGTTTTTGCTCTCATAAGTGTCAACTTTGCACAACTTGTACTTTAAAAATGATAAAACATGAAAATAATCTCACTGGGGTTCTGGGCTGGAAGCAATTATCACAATAATAATTTAAAGAAATTGAAGGGCAGGAAGAGGGACGGGGGGGGTCGTTCATTGTGATGAAGAGTCTTGGCTGCAAGGTGACTCAAACATGACTGGAATATGAACAAGCTAAACACACACACACACACACACACACACACACACACACACACACACACACACACACACACACACACACACACACACACACACACACACACACACAGGCTCTATTAGGAAGAATGATGCTCCCTGTCTGTCATTCCCCAAAGGGAAGTAAAAATTACAGCTCTCCCTTTCAACAATAGGAACTCTCATCATTTTCAACTGAAGAATTGTGTGTTTATCTCCTCTGCTGACATAATACAATAATTAGAGACTGAATGATACTTAAACGCACAGTGGGAGGGGGATATTTGAGCAGAAATGGAATATAATATCCATAACCATCTAGTCTCTTTACTGCGATCAGAACTGGCTCACATTGAGATCCGACCTCTGGTAATTTCTATCTGACTAATAGGCTATATGTGTCTCATTTGAGGAATGTTTATTTTAACGCTAGAGTAAGTGGAAAAGTGAGTCATTTTGACACTGTCTACTATTTGTGTTTTTCCTGTCTGATACCCTTGGATGTACAGTTACCACTACATAACAGTGGCATGTGTTACTGGACAATTTTTGGGGATTTGATGCTAGTTTATACTTCAACTTTTTTTACATTTTAGAGGTAAATGTTGTACTTTTTACAACACTAGTATTACATTTATGTATAGCTACATCTCTATTTAGTACTGTATTGTAGCCTAAAGATCTGGAAGCGGGGGGAAGGGATGGTTTACATCTTATCTTAAATCTGCCTTTCAACACCTCTAATTCTGACACATTAACTTACTCTATAACCCATACACTCACAAATGTAAAGTACAACAATATCACTGGTGCTGCTCTGCAGATTTTGTTAACTCGACGGAGTCAAGCTCGCCGTTTCCTGTCTTCATGCTCACGCTATCCAGCTGCTGCCTCTAGCTTTAAGGACCTTTTGCTGACACCATAATAAATCTGTACTTTTATATTCACCATTTTAAATTCAGGATATTCAGGATATTTACTTATAATTGATTTTTTTTTTTTTTACATTTCAGTTAACGAAGGTGTTGGAATAATTGGCCTCCCAGCATGCAGCTGTGATACACTACTCTGTCACTTCGCATGCTCCACAGCATTGGAAACCACTGTGTTTGACAAACTGTAATAACACTTTCTAAATTACCTTCAAAAGCCATTTTCTGCAAATTTGCTGTGATAAACACCTGCTGTCAGCCACGGCTGAAACACAAGCACTGATTCATGGTTTGAATAATGTATCTGGGTAGTTAGCATGTGCAGAGCTGCAACGGCCGGCCATCTGTTCCCTGCTGCTGCTTGATTGTCTCTTTCTGGTTCTCTTCTCCCAGCAGAGGTTGTGTTGTTTATCAGACTTTATGGTATATATGTTAAAATTAGTGCTGTCATATTAGCGCGTTATTAACGGCATTAACGCATTTTAATTTTTCAATTTTTTTTTTACGCGAGCACCACGCCGGATGTAGCTCAACCGGAAGCAAAACAATAGGCACGCCGTTTGGGCTTGGAAGCTAGGCTAACGTTACGGTTTGATATGAATGAATGGTGAGCGCGATACAGCAAAATGAATGATATTCAGTGAACTGCGAACAGGTGCGCGTGCCAGAAGGGAGCGCGAGTGAACACATTGAACACAGCAGGAGAGAACGCAACGTTAGCCAGCTAGCTAAAGCTCCGGTGGAACATTATTAGCTTAAGCCGTGTTCACACCGGACGCGCCGCGTCCGGTGTGAACACGGCGTAACGCTACCGTTTTTGAGGAGGTAGATTTTGAGGAGAGGGGACTGACAAGGCAGAAGGTAAAGTGGTCCACCGTTCTATCAATAAGCAGACCTGCCAACCTGTACGCAATTTGCGTAGCGGATACGCATTTTGACGTCAAAGTACGCTGGTAAAAATTTGTCTAAAATTAATTTTAGACTAATTGACCAGCACACATTATATGCAATGCAATATAATGCATGACGAGTATTTAATGACTTATCAATATATAGGTTATATATCAAGGTTGGCAGGTCTGAATAAGGCTAAACTAGAAGTTAACACTAATACAAACATTATTTTTGCAGAATGAGTGTGTTAGGGGAGAAGGATGCAGCCATTGTTAAACAGCTGGATGCTGGATTGAAATGCAGCTGGAACTGGTCGTGGCTAAAACTGGAAGGCAAGGTCTCAATAAAAGGGCAAGAGGTGTCCTTTCATCTAGGAGATGTATTCTCCAAAATCAACAGGCAGGGATTCACCAGATGCATTCTCTGCATCAAATATATAAATTATGCTAACAAAGGCAGCCATGCTCTCCCTTACCACATTGTGCCTCATATACTGTAAATGTTAGACCAGTGACAGGCTGGCATGGCTTGCATAATAATTAGTAAGGAGGCCATAATCATTTTTGACTCATGGCTGAAGTTAAGTTTCTCCAGCTCTCCCCAGGTTGGCAAAAAAAGCATCTCAAAATGCATCAGATTGATGCTTTAAAATATGGAATATTTAAATGTTTCTTACGGGGGAGCATGCCCCCGGACCCTCCTAGAGGGGTAATATCCTTCTCACCTTTTTCACCCCTGACCCGTTTTCATGCCTGGTGCACTCTATAATTTTATTTTGTAAACCCTTGTTTACCTGAAATGTGCAGTGATTTTATTTTGTACCGCCCTGTTTGGCAGTTGTTTTTCAATAAAATAAAGCAAGCCAATCCACTTTTTCATGTTGATAAGAGCATTAAAATGCAAAAAAAAAAAAATGCGATTAATCGCGAGTTAACTATGACATAAATGCGATTAATCGCGATTAAATATTTTAATCGCTTGACAGCACTAGTTAAAATTAAAGGCGTATGGGGTTCCAATCAACATCATTTTATCTTCAGGTTTTAGTGATGATACAGCTGGTGCAGTATTTCTTTTTTTCTTTTTATCTGCTCGTTTTCAGTAGACATTATACACATCAGCAGGCCGTTAGACACGCAATAAATTAAGCATGAAAAGCACATCAGCGGGTCAAAGTGCATACATGTAAATATACAAAAGCAGCGATCATTTTTAATTAATTTAAGCAGTTCATCCAGCAGTTGGAAAACGCTGTTTATGAAGCAGCTGGTGTGAGTAAAGGGTGCAGGGTGGGTGGGGTCAGGAGCTTGATTTTATCTCTTTTTTTATTTTTTTCAACATACTACATTAATACATAACTTATTCCTTCTCAAACAATTTTACAATGATTGTTTCCTACAGTAGTTTATTCAGTCATATCCATTTTATGTTAAATGTGTTGTCAGGGTGATATATGAAGGTTAATGTAGTTCTGTGGCTGAGTGGGTTAGATCACATAAATAAATGAGCTAGTAAGCATGTAAACACAGTGAGGTAAAACCCTTTAGGTTTCTTATTGAGCCACATGAACAGATTAAAGGACCCTAATGAAGACTTTGTCTAAGTCCATTAACGACAGATGGATTATACTTTTAACATCACTCCATCAATTTTCTACCTTCAGGGTTGTGTTCAGTTCATGGCAGTACAACATTAAGATCAACTTGCGACTATAATCCATCAAAGTGAACATTTAGCGGCCTTTTTTTTGTTTTCACTAAGGAAACTAATTAACACAGGAAACTGTTAAGAAAACATTCATTTGTTGGCGTGACCGGGGGCTTATGGGAAGCTATTTTTAGAAAAAATCCCTGCAGCCACGGCAATAAAACATAATAATATAACACTTTACATGCAGCCTTTTTAATGTTTTGTCACTTTGCACGGTAATTTTCATTGCGTTGCCTGGAAGATAGACTCAGAAACCTGCTCCAAGCTTTTAGAAATGGTTGGTCGTAATGTAAAAGGATATAAAATACATTATCAAGAAACTGCTTGTATGTTCTGAGCCCAAGATAAGCCATAAATGTTGCACTTTGATCGTGTGCGTGTGTGTGTGTGCACAATGATTAGAAACGGGAAGATGGTGGCATTTAAAGAAAGCGATGGATTTATTGATGGCTCGCCTTCGTGTCTCGTCCTCTTTCAAAGGTTTTAATAATGTATATCTGACGGCTTCAAATTGTGATTCATGTTGACTCGGTGTGAATAACCGCTGCAATTTACAACGTCACCAGCAAATTACTCTGAATATCCTGTGTGTGTGTGTGTGTGTTGTATTATTGACCAGGCATGTCTGTGAGTGACTGGATGTGTACGAGTACATGTGTTAATGAGCAGCAGAAAGGCACATCCTTCTTGCTTTGGATAGAAAATGAATGATATGTTATCCTGTTCGGAGCTCAAAGTCTGATGTTTTTGTGTAAATGAGGCCTTTAAAGCAGTTGGAAAAACCCGACTCCCTTCAGGTTTTTATTGAGCCACATGAAGGACCCTAATGAAGACTTTGTCTAAGCCCATTAACTAAAGATGGATTATACTTTTAATATCACTCCATCGATTTTCTACCTTCAGGGTTGCCTTGGGTTCAGTTCATGGCAGTACAACATTAAGATCAACTTGCTCATATAATCCATCAAAGTGAACGATTAAGCTTCCTTTTTTTATATTAATTAACGGAACAAATTAACACCGGAAACTGTTTCGAAAACACTCCTTTTGTTGCGTGTCCGGGGGCTTATGGGAAGCTATTTATATGTATAAATGATCCCTGCAGCCACGGCAATAAATCATGATATTGTAACGGGGTCATTTTCATTGCGTTGCCTGGAAGGTAGAAACCTGCTCCATGCTTTGGGAAATGGTTGGTCGTAATGTAAAAGGATTTTAAATACATTATCCAAGAAACTGCTTCTATGTTCTGAGCCCGAGATAAGCTGTGTGTGTGTGTGTGTGCGTGTGCGTGTGTGTGCGTGCGTGCGTTCGTTCATTGATTGTGGCTTTGTGTGGTGTGCACAATGATTAGAAACAGGAAGATGGTGACATAAAAAAGGAAGCTGAGGATTTATTGATAGCTCGCTTTCGTGTCTCGTACTGCTTCAAAGGTTTAATATTTATATCTGACGGCTTCAAATTGTGATTTATTCGTTGTGAATAACCGCTGCAATTTACAACGTCGCCAGCAAATGACTCTGAATATCCTGTGTGTGTTACTGACCAGTACATGTGATAATGAGCAACATAAACTTTTTCCTGTTAAATGCTCAGTCTGTTTTTTTTTGTTTTTTGTTTTTCCTGTAAATGAAGCCTTTGAAGCACTCTGCTTTCCCCTCAATCAGGATAAAAGTCAGATTCATAAAAAGCTGCTCAAAGATTTAATCCCTATTAGTGATTAAACACACTTGCAAATGTATCCAAACATTCCCACCCACGCAGAGCACGCGCATGAAGTATCTGCAAATATCAGCTGCTGTCTCGTCGAAGACGCTGTCAAAGAAACTTCCAAAGCTACAGAATGGGCAGAGTGCACCCACAAGGAAGTGTTTACTAGAGTCCAGGTGGCTTCACCACACACAGACACCAGCTGAGACGAGGCTCCGACATCGAACCTCGTCTCAGTGGACAAACAGTTTGTGGAATCTGCTCGCGCTTTGTTTTGGCCGGAGAACTTAAAGACCCTCAGGACATAATAAATGTTGCATCATGGTGTTTTTACCTTTGTCATTTCCCACTGTACATTCTGTCTCATTAATTATTTCTTTGGCAATATTGCTGATTTCCATTGTTCCATTCAAGTTTCAATGTGTCCTTGGGTAGCTTCCAACCTGAAAATTCACCTAGCAACGATGAATGAGGAGGAAAAGGTTGGTTTCCTCTCCCTTCATTGTCACATTTCTCTCTCACACACACACACACACACACACACACACACACACACACACACACACACACACACACACACACACACACACACACACACACAGAGATTCTTGTTTTTATGATTTTTCGGGACATTACATTGACTTACTGTCATTTCCTGGAGACTTGCCCTAAACCATGACCGCGAAGAGACTAATCCTAACCCTTACCCTTATTTAAACATACCCCAACCTTGAACCAAGTCTTCACCCGAAAATATAGTGATTTACATTATGGGTAGTCTTGCAGTTGGTCCCCAAAAGGAAGGTGAGTCCCCTCAATGTGACTGTGTAATCAAATCAATGTCCCCACAAGACTGGTTACAGAATAGTTTACAGTCACAGAAATTAGTCACCAGCACTGACAATAAAACGGTGTGTGAGTGAGAAATATGTAGCAGGGTGATTAACGCCCTCATTATTGTGTTGGCCCAGCACAAAAATAAAGCTTTCCTTTTTTTTTGTTCTTGAATCTCTAATCTTCACCTTTTCATATTCCTCATTGGCAACAACAGCTTCAGCAGCGCCGATACTCTGATGCCACAAAGTTATTCTGTGTGTAAGAGGTTTGGAGTTTGTGGAAAACAGCAGCTCTAATCAGCCGGAGACACACTGCTGATCTGCCGTCTCAACTGGGACACAGTTGCAAAGCACATTTGCATGGAAATGATGGATTTATGTTCGCTGCACTGCTTTGAATATTTCAAAAATATTTCTCAAATGGAATCTGTAATAGTGCTGCTTGAGATTTATTAATCCGGAGACCAACATTTTTGGCATTAAAATGCTCTGAAAACCAAACGGTACTATTAGTGATCCTACATGAACGTATTATTCTGACAACGTTTGAACAGTTTTGGTTGTTTCGCATGACATGTATATTGTGCAACATCAATAGGCCTAGCACCGCTTTTGTTGTTTAGTTATTCACTGTACATACTTCTATTTCACTGTATATACTTATATTCACTGTATATACTTATATTCACTTCATATACACTGCATATACTTTGCATTTTAGCACTTTATTGTTTAATTTCCTTACATTTTATACACAAATAAAAAATAAAATAAAGTCTCTCGCTCTCTCTCTATCTGGTTTAAAGTGGGCAGGATCATCTCTATGCACCAATCAGGATTAACAAACAGCTGAATCAAAATGTCATGACGGTTGTGGGGTTGTTTCCTCACATTTGAGTGTTAATCTATTACAGATGTGTGATTTTTTTTATTTTTTATTTAATGAAAGCTGCTTATTTAATCATGAACATTTAATGTGGAAAAGATTTTAAACAAAGTCTTCAGGAATTCGAACAAATTCAAATAAAAGAATGGTGTCATTTCTGTGATTATATGTATTCTCTCGTCCGTTCATTAGGTTCTGCAATTACTTTCAATTATCTTCTTGATTTATCTTTTTTAATATGCATAGAGTCTGTGAACATGCAACACTCTCGGAGGAGTTACAGTTCACGTTTTTCCTCTGAATACAATCGTCCACTGCTTTATAATCTATAGCTTTTTGGTATTTGTACAGCTTGCCTGTACAAATACCCATATTATCCATAGATTCTTCTTTCTAAAAGAACATTGTCTATATATTTACACCGTTTACATACGCGGTGACAACTTAAACAACCCAATGCTGCTCTCTTCGTCTTTGTCCATCCGTCTCGGTCCTCCATAATCCTAATTACTGTGCGGTTAAAGGCAATTATGTCAGTAATCGCTTCCTCTCCAGCATCATTGCTCTGTACAGCGTTGTCCACACACACACACACACACACACACACTCACACTCACACTCACACTCTCTCTCTTATCTGCTTGATTTTTAAGAGGTTTCCCATCTTACTTTGATTTCTGCTCTGATTTGAGTGCACCTCCAACATGGAGCAGGTCTGTTTTTAATTGTGTGCCAGGAAAGACAACAATTAACACCCAACACCAAGGACTCCACCTTTCTGTCACTTTGGTCAGTCTATCACTCTCCCCGTCCTTCCTGTCCCTTCACACCTGTTCTTTTCTCATCACCCTTCCATCCTCTGCCAGCGTCTGTCCGCTCCTTGAAAAATAATAATAGAAAGAATCCGGTCGACAGACGAGATTCTGAATGGTTTGGGTGAGAAGATTAGCACGCACGCACGCATCCCCCTAAAATACTTCAAATCAGAGACGCACTCACAAACGCACTCCCGCCAATGTACCTGGTTACCACGGCAACTACAGATGAGGAAACCAGATGTTGTCTCTTTATACTTGGAAATCTGAGGCTTTTTGAAGGAATATTTCTGATTTGACCTATTGAAGAAAGTGATAGGGCCACAGTTAACTTTAAATACAACTAACTAAATAGATATCATTTTGGTGTTCCCTTCTTAGACCCAAGACAATGCTCACAATGCTTTCCTAAAATCCCAAATAAAATGAAATGTAGAGTAACGTGACGGCAAAAAACGACTTACTTTCATTCAATGTGGTCATGTGAATTGATCACACGACATTCTGGTCTCCTGTTTGAGAATTGAGTGCTGCTTAATTTTCTGTAAAGCACAATGTTTTTCAGTATTTACCTACCGATGAGGTAATCACAAGAAAAGTTCATTTTGTATATATGTATCCTTTTGAATTGCACTTTTGTTTAATTTATTTTGAATTTGTGGAAAAGCTGCTTACTATTCTAATAAAGTGTTTGTCATACATTCAGTGAGTGTGTATTCTCAGTTAAAGTTAGGTCATTTGAGTCTTTTTGAAACTACTTCTTAGTTGTTGGACTTTTTGTTTGTGCATGAAAGCTGTTGAGTCTGTTTAAAAATGGCTGAAGATTCTGAATATGTTGTAATACCTCGTGTCCTGAAGATGCACTTTTTGGTTTTTAATTCAAATGCAGCTAAAAGGGAATCGTTCCCTCTCTAGCATCACCACCAGCTGCTCGTTTTGGTTTATCATTAAACTTGTTTTTGTGTTACATATTCTCTACTATCTCAGGTTAAAACTGCACCATCTTTTCATTAAATTAATTTGAGAAGTTGAGAATGTTCCTCGATTTGGGTCGCGGCTTGCTTGTGTTGTCTTGGGGGTCAAAATGACACTCGTACATGGGTCATTTTGACCCCCAAGACAACACAAAGGTTAAGGGGTGATGATGGGTCCCGGAGCCAGACCAGTTGAGAACCACTGATCTAAAGTGTGGCAAGGAGCCTAGATCAGTTTATTAAATAATTGTTTCCTTTTTGCTTGTATTTCGGTTGTGAGTGGGAAGTAATCATCTTTTACTGGAATAGCAATCATTCAGCTCACAGTTATTCTTGTTAGCGTAGTTCAATATTGTGATGATGGAGATATCATTTGGTTATGTGTGTCTATGTGTACATGCTGTAATAGCAGTATGTGCACAGGAGTTTGTGCTTAATTTGATAAACAAGACCCTGAAATGCTTTTTTTGCTGATTCTAAACAAAACTAGTGGAAAAAACGGACACTCAAATTAAACGACAATGAACAAGAGGAGTTGTATAGGTTATATAAATATTCCTGTTCAATACAAGATGACTCATTCACACCTTTATATCAATCCATCTACAGCTCTCGAGCCTTATAAACGGCCATGCTATATATAAACCCGGACTTCCCACGCAAGGAGAGAACGCTAGGAGAGCTGAATCAGAAACACGCATATGGTCCATGCTGCGATATGAAAAGTCCCCGTGCAGCCGCATCCCACAGGCCTACGTCTTGCCACATTGCATTTAGGGCCAGAGTTTAATGTGTGAGCCACAGGCCCAGTAGCACATGAGATGACCTACATCTCAGCCCGGCCTTATAGAGAGATCATGCTATGACTCACACATGCATAGAAAGAAGAATGTGATTAAACGGCCAGAGCACATGGCATTAGTTGTGATGTGATTGAATCACGGTTGACCTAGTAGACGTGGAACTTTAATGAAGAGGAATAATGATATTAAGCGCCATGTCGTCAAAACTAAAATCGGTATTTCTTTCCATGAAGCTGCTCTCCTCTAAAGCCACAAGGAACGAAGACTAGGAGTTACATTTGCACCGTCATCACGATGGAAATCTCAAGAGATGATCGGGTCTCTAATGCACTTCAGCATACGGCTTGCATAATATTCTTGTGATTCAGTTCCAGCCGACCCGGTGAAGACACAATGTCACTGGGAGTAGGAATGATTATGGGTCTTAACATGGTTTCTCTTCTATGTATTTCATCAGGATTCAAATGATTGTGCTGAGGGGAATAAGGGCAGCCTTCATTCAGCATGAGGCGATGAAGGGCTCAGAGAGACTCACGAAGGATCTTCCCGGGTAAGACTTGATTAGGAATAATGGAGGAGGGTGGAGGTACCTGACCCTAACCTAGCAGTGACATTCCTGTTGGCTCTACAGCTTCATGATTCATGGTGTTAAAAAAAAACTTAAAAGTGGAATTTTTTTCTTTGCCATTTGAGGGCTGCAGAAACGAGTTGCGAATACATTTACATATGTATATATTATTACCCATTAAAGTTGTTATGTCAAACTTGTTAGAAAAAAAGTGTTTCTAACATTTTAGATGTATTTACACATCGAGCAGTTATGTAATCAATTCATCCATCATTAATTTGGGGTTGTGTTTCTGGCCACCTGTCAGTCCACTATTCCCTCTTTTCGCTCTGTCTTTGGTCTCCACCAACCCCTGAGTGAAATATGTTGCTCTTTAGCTGCTAAATGCTCCACTATGTTACCAGCTAGTTGCTAGACGTGCCTGTCTGTGTTTGGAGCTGAGCAGAGAGAGAGTACTGTGGGTGTCTAGAGCTTATTTTATGTTGAGAAAATTGCTTTTCTTATCTATGATTTAGGAGCATTACCTGCTGGTTGCTTTGGACGTTGTTCTGGTTGCATATGGGAGTGGTTCTCTAAGGTCCGCTCTCACATCAGGATGACTTCCTGTACGCGCGATATAGATTCTGATGACAAGGAATCATTTATTTACGAGACCTCCTCGAGCCGTGGACATTGATCACCACAGGCGCAGCCGATTACCCGTCTCACAGACACAGACTATCACCCGCTGCATGCCGCGCTGTTCTTAAATTTATTTAGCTCTTAAGAAACTTATGGATGTGTTGAAAGCATTCATAATTATATGACAGTGTTATTAGTACACCATACATATCATTATTGTAGAAAATGATTATGGTGGACTCGTGATAAGAATACAGAAAATCACACACAATTTATTTTCACTGCTTCAATTGATTGAATTTCTGATCATGAATAATACATACATACTGATCCGCCCATACACATATTCAAACTCCTAGTTATATGGTAATCTACACATACATGTATATACACATAGTACATGCAACACTTTTGGTGTGAACGCAGCTTTAGACTTTGCCATGATTATGCTCTTGACTTCCTCATATGCATTCATGATCATCTCCTGCTCGTCAGCGGAGAAAAGTGGCTTGTCATTGTAGCATTAGAAGATCATGGCTTCAGTGCTCGACTATTTCCCCTTTTGAAGAGGAACGCGCAATTATCCAGATGACTGACGTCTGGTTCGAATTAACGAGACTGTTTGAGCGCGGATCAGCCTTTGAGAAACCAAGTTAGCCTGTCGTCAATCATCTGGGTAATTTAAGCTGGATAATAGGACATTTGATCGACTTAGTTGAACCACGTATGCGGAATGGGGCCCTGGTCTCCTGGAAATGAAAAGTGTGTTTTTGTTGTAACTAAAACTGTGCTATCTCCTCATCCACAGTTCAGATCTAATTCATTTACATTGCTAAAGTACCGTAACCCTCGTGAGAAGAGACGTGTGATTTTACATAATTTTTTTAAATTTTAAATTACATTTTAATAATTCTGTAAGCTCCTCAACATGACTAAGCAATTATAACATTTCGCAAAAATACTCATTAGTAACCCTTACAAAGGCATATTTGAGTCAAAGACACATCCCTGTAACGTACGGGTTGTGCGGGGCTAACAGTAACACAACAATATCAATGTCTGACCAGTATGGGTGTCTCCGCATCGCGAAGCAGGACCCGAGTTATTTTTGGGGCGTTTCGAGATCCTGCGACCTTATTGGTCCTCTGACTCGTTTGAAAGTGCGTCAGACAGCACATAGTGAAATAGGGGAACATTTACATATCAAGTATGTCATGGTGCGAGCAAGATTCAAGTCAAAGTATGTAATTTTTCAATTTCTGAACCGAAAAAACACGTTTTTTGGACTGAATATGCTTCCTAAGATGTCAATGTTTGTGTTTATTTTGATTAGTATTGCATATTTATGCTTTAGGTCTTAATCTTTCTAAAGATGTGCAGTATTACTCTGGGGGTTGATGGGAAGGCACCGAACAATCCAATTTAAAAAAGAAAAAGAAAAAAAGAAAAAAACTCGGAGCAATCGAGGAGTCATTTTTGGGTAATCTTGCTCAGACTCTTGACTTTTGATCATATTTATACTGAAAATAAGTTAAAACATTATTTATTTTAAAGGCAAGGAGACAATAGGGTCTGGTATTCATATCAAGGTCATATGAGCTGTAGAACTCTAGGATGTTGTCTTGGTTTCTCAAACCTTTTGTAGTTGGGGCAAAAACAATTGGCAACAAAAGTTGTACATGCTGTAATGATTACATGTTTCTGACATTTTTCATGATACACTGACTATACTATGACTTTTTCTGATTTTTTCTCTCCAACATACTATAACTTCAATAGGACTTTTTTAGACACCATGTACTAGCCTTCAATCAAACACCACCTTAATGTGGTGGAGGGGTTTGTGTGACCCTGGAGGTAATGGCTCCTGTTAGGTAGGGTAGGGTCCTCTGAGGCCAAGTGGTCCCAGGGACCATCAGTGGTTAATTGACTTTATAAGAGTCAGCCAAAAAACTGGCAAGCTCAGAGTACTCCGCCTTCTTGGAGTCCTGGAAAGGGCACCAACTGGGTACTCTATAGTTCTGCTGGGGGACTCACATGTGAAAGGATGGAAAACGGCCTAATCTTGTGTGTGCTTTATTGTTGGAATTCTGTGCTTGTCATGGATAGGCCATAACAAACACACCATGTTGGAGCATATGTGATTTGTCCTAAAAAACATGCCAAATGTATCTAATTGTCTCCATAGTGGCGTGGCCTTAGCATTTACATTATTATTTCTACAGTGGAGGATGATCATTAATTTGTTCTTTGTGAAGTGCCAAGTGTTAGCATGCTAAAGATGGTAAAACATGTTAATTTGAGTATTTAGCACAAAGATGACATTCCAACAGGTTTTGGGAGGAAATACAAGTTTGGATTCAAATTAAAATTTGCCTGAAAAGCATCAACTCTCAAGCTTTCTTCAAACACCCAAAGGCTACACTTTAATTATGATTTGATTGACCCAACAAATACAACCCTGGGATTTGTCTCATTCCAATTGTCAAATGGCAAAAATCCCAGATCCAGACTCGCTGCCAAGTGTTCTTGTAATTTGACAGAGTAGCTTAGGTCAGGTCGTGAGACGAGGGTTAGCAACACAAAGAGAACCAAGAAAAGACGACCATATTAAAAACTATACATTGATTTTGGGTGGACTAATTCAAAGTATGACAAATGCTTTGCATAACACAAAGAATGACGAAGGCTGTACAGACAATATATGAAATCACGTGGAAGGATTCAAAGTCCACTGGGGGGAAAAATATTCATGGATTTTGTTTGCTGTCAATTCAATGTGTGCATGAAATGGGAGCGCACGCACACACAAAATCATCAATAAAAAGCTGAAATCAGATTACCAAAATCTTTTTTTAATGAACTAGCAATAATGTACAATATAAAAGTGGACTACAAACAGAAAAATAAAAAAGAGGCCATGATATTAACAAGAAATGTCAGGTCCTTGTGACAGCAGATACAGGGAAAACAGATTCTTCACTTTCTTTCCAAGTAAATCAGTTCAACTGAATTTTGTCAAAGAAGTTGAGATTTTGTACATTTAATTTATCAACTCGTGATTTAAGCAAAAGGATTACAATTACCTCTCCAGGTTTCTTGTTTATAAAAGTACAATAAACATTTTGAATCCTTACTTTGGACACAAAATGTTCGTCAGTGATGTGGTTAAGTGCGTGAAAAGTCCACGGTCATGATTGTAACTGTGTTTACCTACATAGGTGTGTGTGCGTGCTGTGTGGCAGAAGGGGAGGCGACGACAGAGGTCGCTGAGAGTGAGGAGGTGGGGGGCTGAGGGGCGGAGGAGGAAGAGGAGGACGTGGCGGCGGCAGCAGCAGCAGCAGCAGCGGCGGCGGCGGATGATGAAGTCTCTATCAAGCTGCTGTGTGTGATGAAGCGCAGTCGCAGCTTCATGGCCGGACGCAAAGTCATGATGATTTTCTCGACCTAGAGAAAGATGAGAGAAAGTGAAGCACAGATTTGAATACACAGATGTAGACAGATTAATTAAAAAGGTTGACATGCATCACATTAATTTATGTAGCATCAATTGTTTTGAATCTCTTCACCCAAAATACAACACAGACAGCTCTGTGCTCAAGAGCAGCTCTGTCTTTTAAATTAATTACACTGGTCCCAGCCTCGAGCACAATGACGCTATAGTTTAATCTACTCCAATTAACTCTGGTGTCAGGTCTGGACACCAGTGGGGACTTTTCTTGCAGCACAGGTGGTGACAGATTCAAGCTAAAAATGGAAAATTAAAACAAGTGTCTCCCGAGGAGCTGAGAGTTCAAGCTGTCATCTTAATTAAAATCTGTGTGAAGAAGGTCTCCATTCGTCTCCCCTTTTAGTTTCCCATCAGTTTATTTAGTTATATTATCTGAAACGTTGTGACATTTTTAATAAAAAAAACACTCACCTGCTCCTTCACGCTGTCTCCAGTATACATGTATTTAATGTGGTACAGGAAGTCACAGATGGGGTCCATGTAGCTGAGATGTTGGCAGTGTTGATCCACCGCCTGCAGCATCTCGTAGAAGGCCACGCCGATCTGAAGGGTACAATGAGTTAGAATAGGTACACAAATCAATAAGTTTAATTTCTAAAACATAATACACCTATAGCTGTTTGGGGACACAGGCCAGTAAAGTCAGCCCCGGTATTTTTCTCCCGTGAACTAGACTGAAGGCATTTTTCACCAGTGTTTCTGACTGATTATCCGTGACGTGTGTGTGTGTGTGTGGAGAATATGCCGTGTGTGAAGTTGTTGGCATCAGCGATTCATGAGAAAGCTGCAAGCACCAACACCACAGCCCAAGCATTCAGCCAGTCCTTAATGAGCTCATACAGCTAAGCAAATACAACTCAAGTTAAAGGGAACATTATTGTGTGTGTGTTTTAATCATAATGATTACACTTGTCCTCTTTGGTTAAATGTTTGTGCGTTACCTCCAACATGCATCGTGTCCTTTCTTGTTGGAAGCGCTGCAGGAACGGCCCCACAAGGTGATACACGTAGAGTAACTGGAACTCGGTCTGCACGACGGGCTTCAGGGTCTCCGACAGGAATCTTCACACACAAATTTATGATGACATGACAACCATGAATGAAACAGGGACTAAAGAGCATAAAGAAGGATGAGAGGGTGGGAAGACTTCCTTACTTGGGGATCAGAGACAGCTGTCCGATGGACGAGTGATGCCACACAGCGTGCGCTAATGCTAGCACGTAACTGCAGTTCATTTCGCTGTAGCTCTGGTGGCAGGCTGTGAAGTCCAGCAAGGCGAAGGGATAACCTGCCCACTCTGTTTCTGACGTTAGCACCGGAGAGCCAATCACGGACACGATGCGATCGTGGAGAACGATCCAGTAGGGCTCCTGGAGGAGGGGAGATGGAGATGGTCAAGGGGGAACAATCTTGGTGTGAATTAATCAGATAGTTGAGGACTAAGCAGATCTTCTGTGAGTGTTTATTCTTACAGGAAGTGCGGTTATCACAAGTCCAATGGCATTCATCCAAGCCGTGATGTTCTCTCTGGGAACCAGTGGCTGGCTGAAAGGGGGAAAGATATTGTGAATCATCGGTAGTCCACCTCAAACTCTTGTCTCACCAGCACACACACATCCAAAACGCATGAAACTACGACCAAAACGCTCAGTACAAAAAGCCGGGTTTTACATTCAGGCACGGAGCCGTTAACCGTCTAAAGTACCTCGTCAACACAACGTTGAGCAGAGCGTTGCCGACATCTTTTCCCGACACGGCCAAAGCCATCAGCTCCACGCAGGTGACGTGCAGGGCGTGGGCCGCAGGGTTGGGGAACTCGTTGAACCTCCAGTCACAGGTAGGGAAGGGACCAGGGGACTTGCCCGCCATGGGTGAGAGAGTTAGGGAGGCCAACAATCACTCAGAGAGGAACCACGGTTCGACAGAGGCATGAATGTGTGACGTGTCCCTGCTTTAATTACATGCTCATACTCTGTCTTTCAATCCATGATACACCACCTCCATCATATTTTCAGCTCTGTAGTAAAAGCTACATTGGCTGCAATAAAATGAGATTAAATTAAGTAGTAAAAGCAAGATCTTTCTGGCTATAAAGCAAAAAGACATTAAGGGACACTAGAAGTATTTGTAGTGAGGTAAATGTATTATTCAGGTACCCCAGGGGCCCCATGACGTTTTATTAGCCAGCATCAGGGTTGGTTAGAGAGAGCAGTCTTCTACCAGCAGGGGGAGATTAATGAAGGATATTGTCCACCAGGCGGCCAATCAGCTTGCAGTAGTAGGTGTCATCAGGGATCCACACATTGTCCTCTCTGGCGTTCATGCCAAGCTTCAGATAGGTTTCGCTAAGGCACCACCCTGGGGCGCGGTTGTCCTAGAAAAAAAATAAACAAAGAATTTAATATGACAAGCGTTGAAGTTGTAATTACATAATTACATGAGACTAACAAGGAACGGCTACATGCCAGACAGATGTATGGTTTTGATAAATAATACACCCTCTAAACAGTCACATTATAAAAGGTATTGTCTCCGGTGTGTGTCCTCCTTCCTTAATCTCCCTCCCTCTACCTTCAGTGACGACATGATGGCGTGCACCAGTTTTCTCTTCAGGTTGGTTCTGTCTCTCAGATGTCGCTCGTAGTAGTGAAGTGTGTTGTACAGATACGTGACTGGGCGGTCTGCACACAAACAAAGAAGTAAATTCACATCAGCGTGCACAAACAATAGCCGACACATTTCATTCACACGCCAGGAGATGGTCCTGCCTCCCTTTTTGATCACTTTGTTCTTCTTCTCATTTTAAACCATCTCCCTCTTTCATATACGTGTATTTTAAGTGAACCGTCCTCACCATGGAACTTGTACAACCCTCCCAAATGGTCCAGCAGTGTTTCCAGAGACTTGGAGACAGGAAGCAGCTCCAGGAAACGGTGGATGACGATGTCAAAGACGGGCAGGAAGCGCAGGCACACGTTGCCAAAGTAGATGGGCAGGTACTGAGGCTGGAGTTGCATGGGAGGGTTGACTTGGTCTGCAAGTCCCTCAAAGTACAGCTTCTCTGGGTATTTCTGGGAAAGAAACAACCAACATTGTTGACTTCAGACCTGGGTTTCTCTCTTGAGAAATGATGATCTACACAAACAGGTGTTTGTGTACCTTGTGGTAGCTCATGTGCTTGTTGTGCCAGTCACTCTGCAGCCAGTGCTCTGGAGCGTTCTCCTTGACAAAATCATTGACTCGGTTCCTGAAGTCGTTGGGCTTCAGCAGCAGCAGCTGGATTATGAAATAGCAAACCTGAGCCTCATTGCCCTCGTGGCTACGCATCGCCTGGACGCAGAGGAAAAGGGAAGTGAGACACATAGACCTTGTACATAGTATAATATATATTTATACATACACAAGCTTCTCCTCACCAGACACAGAATGAGTCTGTCCAGGGTGACTATGTTGTATTTCCAGACCATGTCGTTGAGTATTTCAATGCACTTGTTGAGCTGCTGTCCGCCAGCTGATGTTGAAAACTCGTAGACAAGAAAGTCGGCAAATGTTCGCACATGAGCCACAAGTGCACGAGCCCCGATACGCTCCAAGACCCTGAGGGACACAAAATCAGGCGGGAGTAAGCTCATCATCTCAAAGCAGCACTGTATAATCCCGCTGGATCAATTAGCCACAGATGTTGCTCAGCGATTTGGGAACTTCCCCCCTCGGGCCAATTAGTTTAAACTAAATGACTGAACATCAGTGGTAAGATGCATCATTACCACAGTCAATGGGGAAAAAATGGTGGGAACTGCTTTTATTTTGATATTTTAATATATTTGTCTGTTGATCAGTTTAAGAAGTACACTTTTTAAAGACTGTGTGTACATGGTGTCTGTCTGTGTATAGAATAAATGCATGTTTGAGTGGATTCTGTAAAAGTGTATCTGTAGAGACAGAAAATCCTGCCATCAGACCTGAAGCCTATCTGGTTAATGTGGTCCGTCTCCAGCAGCATCTTCCACAGCAGACAGAGGAACAGTGGGGGGGAGCCCTGCATGGAGAAGTGAGTAATGATGTCATTCTCGTTGGCCATGGACTTCCACTTCCTGTACTCCTCTTCCACATTCTTCTTCAGGTTGAATCGAGACTCCTGAGGAACATTGTTCTGTTTGAAGAACGCCTGAGGAGCAGAGAGAGAAAGAACAGTCATGATAACAGGATTAATGCATCTGATTTGAGGTTAACTAAATTTGAATGGGTCAGTGTCATTGAAGCTGAAGTGACCATAGTGCACCTGTAGGGGAGCTGGGAAGCAGGACAGTGTGTGTGAGGCCCAGTTATGAGGCGTGAAGTTCATGATGGTCTGGAGGATGTCTTTACACCAAGTCCCATGGATGGAGTCGGACCCTGTGAAAAAGTCTACACACAGACACAAAGCAGACAACTTTAAAAAATCCAGTCATTTCATCTCTGCCCTTTTAAAAAAAACATGCTAGATTGTTGTTTTGGGGCTTTTTATTTTGTCTTTCATCACCATGCAGCCCCACCGGCTGGTGCCGACGCTCACAGAGCGCTTTGGGTTGGACTCCAACATTGTGGACCTCATCACTAACAGGACGCATAGAGAGACAGTAAATGAGCATCTCTCTGGAATGTCATCAACTGGGTTCCCTAGAGGTTGCATCCTCTGTCCTCTGTTTACTAATGACTGGGAGTTCGACCACCAGCATATAGATGCGGTGATAGTGAGCCTGCTGAACAATGCTGAAATGTCCAACGGTCCTGCTGTTATCTATTTTTGAATTGGTGTCAAGAAACCTTTTAAGAAATTAATCTGACAAAAACCAAGGACATGGATTTCAGACGTCACCACCCAACTCCTGCAAATACTATAGTTAACAGGAACATGTTGACATTGTTGAGCCTTGCATGTATTTGGGCATCACGATGATAAAAAGATGACCTTTCACAGGAATACATATGTGCCGAGTCAAAATAGCAGCACTTTTTTTGTCTGAGGAAGCAAGCGCAGTTCCAGGTTGACAGATCCCTCATGACATTGTTGAGGTGAAGTCAGTCTTCACCTTTTCATTTATTTGCTGCTATGCATCTCTCAAACAGAAAGACTCGTAAACAAGGGTGACAAAAGTCAGCAACACAATTATTGGCACTCTGTTGTAAAGTTCAGATAAATTATCTTGTGTGTCTCGCTTTGTGTTGTTGGTTTTTATTGCTACTTTGGCAGAACCAGAACAAATAAAAGGTCTTGAACTTGAAAAAAAAAAACTGTGAACATGAAAGAAAAGAGCAAGACAAAAAGAAGTAAAAGGCATGTGGGCGCTACCTGTGACGTGTGTGGCTCTGGCCAGAGTGAGGATCAAGGCTCGGTTCAGCTCTTCGGACTCCGCTGACAGAACCGTCTTTGGGTCGTTGAGGAAGCGGGTGAACTGGGGCTGCACTTCTGAACTCCCCAAAGCTGTGATCAGCCGCAGAGCCGTGCTCTCGACACTGTGGACGACAACAGGAAGACAGCAAGACAGCAAGACAGACAACGAGAGAGGCCGTTAGCACCCTGATGCAGGTTGTGAAGTATAGGTTTGATCAGGTGTTACATCGTATTTTAACGATATAATACATCAACCACCATATGAACTGTAATGGAACTCTCCAGATCTTATGTATTCTTCAAGACCGTGTGACCTATCATTCAACCACCTGGCTAACTATGTACTTTATCATAGTGACCAGGCAGAAAATGTGAAGAAACCCAATGTTTCACCTTTTCTGGAAGGAGAGACATTTTGCGTCTCTGCAAACAGAAAGCTTTCAGTGCCTTAAGCGGCATCCAAGAACAGGACAAGATTAAATAGACTAACCCAAAACTGTTCTGCAAGATCGGTCTACTTTCACCAGTTGGAGATGATGTGTAGCTCACTATCACTAAACCAGTGTATAGAACACTGGATCTCATTCATTTGACTGGGCTGCGAGTCCGGCTTGAATTGAACCAACACAAAGACTTTGCGCTTTGACAGAAATTGCACTGGAAGGTTTGTTCACTGACACAATCACGTGTGTTGTTAGTTTGATTTGTATTTCAGTAAATACGTTGAATATATGATCACTTTACCATAGATGCAGCTGGTTCTGGTTGGTCTGAGGCACAGCAGCCAGACTGTGCAGATGACTCAAAAGCTGGACTCGGTAGTGCGGCTGAATGTGGTGCATCCTGTAGCTGAACATCTCCAGTAACGTGTGAAGGATTCCCCACGCGTGAGACTTGAATACGTTCGGCAGCAACTGGCCTGAATGGACAGAGAGGGTCACATTATTCAACATGCGTCTGCTGGCCCCAAAGAGGCAGATGTGTGTCAAACACAGCTGTTCTGAACCAGTCTGCTCAAAATGCAACCCAGTGGCTCTGCAGTGACGACAGAATTTAAATCAGACTGGGACACATCGGAAGAGTTGTAACACTCCTCTAACAGTCGACAATTATTCTTCAGGGAACATAATGAAGTCAGGGTTGCAAATTACACTTTGAATCTGACGTTTTCAACACTCGGGTGAATCAAAAGGTGTTTCTGTAACTCACTGATGAATCCTTTGATGCCCAGTGACTCGATCTCCATGTAGACCAACAGCCTGCTGTATGTTTCCACCAGCGCGGGGGCCAGGGTGATGCTGGACTTGGCTTGGGCCAACTTTATGACCCGAGTGGCAATACTGTGGATCAGACTGGAGGCAGGCAAACAGACAGAGAGGGACAAAGAGACGCATTAAACCATATGTGTAATGCATGTTCTATTCTTCTTTAAATCATCTTCACATCATTGTTTTTGCCAGGAATTCATCCGTGCGTCATTTGCTGTCCCTTGCCTCATCTTTGCATGCACCGTGAGTGAATCCAGCAGGTTCATGGGCAGCGGGGTGACCGACCCCGACGCCATACAGTTGGTGCCGGGCAGGTTGATCCTCATGGAGCCGTTTCCATAAATGGTCTCGACTAGGACACCCATCGGCAGAGTGAAGCACTCGGAGTTGGTGCTGTAGGCGTTACACAGCAGGGCGATCTTGTAGTCGGACATACCCAGAGTCTTGTTACGCAGCGACTGTTGGAGGAACCTGACAGACAGGAGGGAGGGAAGCAGAAACATGGGGCATCGACTGAGTATTTTGGTTTCACGGTATTTATTGATGTAAAGGACACATTTCAGGATCCATTATTTAAAAGAGGCGTACTCATGGTGTAGTTTCAGAGAGTGTGGAATGGGTATCTGGAGTTTGGAGTTGTCGTTCTGAGCTTTGCGGTTCAGGTGGATCCAGATGCAGGTCATGGCAAAGGAGTGAGTGGACTGGGGCTTGTTGATGTCTGGAACTGGAATGCACTGGAGTGGGAGAGATTACAGGGATAAATCTGACGGCACCGCCTGTAAAGTTATCACTTATGGAATCAATTCTGATCACTAGCATCTACTTCTGTCACAACCAGAACTTATACCGCCACTAAGTGCACGAAATAGGGCATTATTAGTAGTGAACAGAAATCAGTGCTTGGCAGGTGTGTACCTCTTTTTCTGGGTAAAGCAGGTCAAAAAGCTTCATGACAGGCAGGAAGTCAGCCAAGGCGTTCTTCTGAATGCTTCCCGATATGAACTGCAGCAGGACCCACATCAGGTGGTCCCTCCCTTTTATGAGACCTCTACCTGCAAGCTATATAGAAAGACAAAGTCAACGACAAGGGTCACATCAGTCGATACACGTTTTATCATTTAAAAACACTCACTTTTGAATTTGCCTTGTACTTTATTTATTTTTTAACCTACATTTCAGAGCAATAAAGACCAGAGAGCTGGTAGTAACTTGCTCCTTTGGACACATGCTTCTACATTTATCTGTAATGGATCTTAATTAGTTTTTTCCCTCTTTGATAACTCTTATAGTTGGGGCTGGCAGCCCCTAAATATGCTGCTATAGGCCTAGACTGCTGGAGGACAGGATACAGAGCTCCTCCCTCTCTTCCTCTCCATCTGTATGCATTCATATCACATTAATGTACAATACTAACTTAATTTCTTCCCTGGAATGCTGTTGCTTTCTTGCCTCGCAGGTTTCCATGGACTGTGGTTATATCTGGACCCATGGTCGTGCTTACTGCCCGTTTGTGGATGTGAAATTAAAACGATCCTGCCTTTAAGCCAAGTCTAAACAATAGTTGCTACATAGTATTACTTTATAGAACATGAAAATCTTAAGGCTTTTTACACTTTACTTCTTAATTAATTAAGATTTAGCATCTTGAGCATGCATGTCACACAGGTGTGGTCTTCTATGACATGATATGATATTTTTTAAAGTGTTTGCTTTCTGCCAATAAATAAATGTTCCCTGACCAAACTCTATGTTGTACATTATAAATATTCGTAAGACAAAATTCCCAAATCGAGACAAAATGCTTTTACCCAATACTCGGATTGTTAATGCTTCCTTCCTGTGCCATGTCCCTCCTCTTACCTTTTGATGCAGCGACAGCACCATGTGAGGGAAGCTGGCGAATTGAAACAACACAAAGAAGATGAGCTGGGAGGAGAGGTGCTGCCACAGCAACTGGCTGGTTCCTCCGATGTCGGCGTCAAAGTGCTCCTCGGTCTCGGAGCGCTCCATGGCGTACACCACGAGGTCCACCAGCTGCTCCTCCAGCACCGGGCAACGCTGCTTATGCTGACGGGGGAGGACGGGAGTGTTAAAGGATAAAGAAAAAAGTGGGCATGAGAGAGAGGAAGTTAAACAGAGAGGAGGGAGGGAAAGACGTCCGAGGACAGAAGAAGAAAAGGGTGAGGGGAAACATGGGAAGACAGAGGGAAAGGAAGGGAGGAGAAAGAAAGAAAGAAAGAGGGAGGGAGAGAATGTGGGAGACCATGGTTAAATTACTTCATATCCACATTGTCATGTTAATAGATGCTCAAACAATTGTTAGACATTGACTTACAAAAAAACCCTCTTCCCATCCCTTGCATGCACACAGCATCTCCTTCCTGCCTCTGTCAGCTGGGTAAATCTGTGGCCTCCTTCCCACATTTCCCTTTATCCCCACATATTCTGGTAATTTCCATGTGTTGTTATTACATAGAAACAGATGCTACACTCAAGTGTCCACTTAGCGCGAGCAATTTGCCAAGTTGTCATTTTTGGACCAGTGAGATATTTGTCAGCTCTTCTGCTGCAGCTCCAGAGAACGCAAACATGTCGCAGCAATATCTCACTGGAAGGTTTTACGTGGCGGGAACAAATAAATCACAGAGGAAGTTTCATGTGCTTGAGGGCGGTTATGATATTCGAGACTCGACACACATGGCAGCCAATTAGCGTTGAACTCACAAGCTAATCCGGACAAATAAATATGAACATTACGAGAATGTAATTGGTTTTAGAACATTGCCGAAGGACTGCAGTTGATACCGAGCTGATTGCTTAAAAACGTCACTTACATGTTGATTAATGTGCATTGCCATATAAATAAATAAATAAATAAAGGAAATTAATTAAAATTATGGAAATGCTGTTAATGCAAATGTGTGTCAAACTGAAATCAGCAGAAGTCTTGTCGTATTACCCGTTTTGTCTGGAATGATCAAATCATGTCGGAACAAAACAGAACTACACACTGTGTGACCCTCGTTGGGGTATCTGAGCCAACAATGTTGAGACTTCCGTATGTGAAGGGGACTTGATGAAAGACGGGTGAAGAGAGGGAAGGAGGGAAGGAATCAAGAGATCTGAAAAAAATGGCCAAAAGGGAGAGAATGGAGAGAGAGGGAGCCGGGGAGGCGATGGTGACAAGAAGACAAATTAACAAGGTCTTAAAAGGGTAACCTTGGTATTTTTCAACCTAGTCCCTATTTCCCATGTTTGTGTGTCTAAGTGACTAATGGGGATGACATTTTTTTTTTAATTGCTCCAGTATTATTGAATGAGACCGCTAAACGGGCTGCTCGGGTCAATTCCTCACTCATTTACTTCCACTAAAAGTACAGTTTTTCTGCCACCGAACGGCTCCGATTATTATTATTATAAGTGTGTGACAACAATTAGGAAAGAACCCTACGGAGAAATAAATTTGATTTCGACACTGTGGATGGGACTCAAGATACACAACAAAAATAAATCATTATCAGTTGTACCCGCCGCATGAGAGCGTTCACTAAAACAGAGGAGAAGCTCTGACGACCACACACACACACACACACACACACACACACACACACACACACACACACACACACACACAGAGGGGCTTCAGTCTCTGCTCAGACATTACTCCATTATATCTTTACATAGCAAATATTTGTTTACTGCAATATTAATGTACAATTTCACATCTGCACAGTAGTCATGAGCAGGGATATTAGGCTGGATGGATGTTAACAGATAAACACTTAACCGAAAATAAGAATTTTGACGGGTTTATTGGAGACAGTGGGCCGTTTTGTGCCTACGCTGAAGCTGGATGATGGACTTATGCTACGACGTTCACATCAAAAGCGTTGCAAATTTTCGCAACGCTTTTGGTGTGAACGCAGCATTAAACCATATGTGCATAAATTATTGTTGCAGCTGGGCGGCTTGTCAGGCACTTCAACCAGAGCACCCTGCATGCAAGACACTAAACCTATTGGTGAACAGTTTCGCTCAGTTATGGACAAATTTAAAAATAAAAATAAATCTATCCACATCACTTGGGAAACCATGATCAGGGTTGGAAAACCCCCAATCTGTAAATGGTTAACTGCACAGTCTCTGCCTAACATAATGAACCTGACCTCCGGCCACACAGTAGTCTGCACAAGGTGCATGTTCAAATGTGGGCCAAGTGGACTCTTCTGCTTCGGTTACAGTTTGCGTACCATGTGGACAACATGGCACCATTAAACCAATAATGGATTGAAGCATTATTCACAGAGCTCAATTGTTGAGTTGCATGAATAAGTACTACGACTGACATTTGCCTATTAACCCAGGGTGGGGAACTTAGCTTCACCCACCAGACAGACAGAAGGAGGGTGCATCTCGGCTGTGGCTACAGAGCCCTTTTCACACAGCGGGGACACAACGTAGCAAGAAACTAAACAGCACAACAATATAACAAAAGAACAGCATGGCACCAAACACCAAACAGTGCAACACGATCCTGCATGCAGGCGTACGTACGGGTTTGGGAAGGTGTTGTGATTGGGCAGAAGAAGAGAAACCGTGAGGATGACCATTACTTCTCTTCCTCTGCCGCCAAACACACACACACACACACACACTCACGCAAACACACATGCAAACACAGTAAGAGAGAGGGCGAGAGAAGAAAAAAAACGAGAGAGAAAGAGAGAAGGATCCACAAGAGTATCTTCCGTCTACTGTACAAAGAAATCAGCCCAATGGCTTATAGTTGCATCCTGAAGCCAGTGTCCTAGCAACCGCAAAGGCACACTGGTCGATGATCCACCTCTTCTTCAGACTTCCCAAGTCAACCAATGGAAGACTCATGTGTATTCAGCGCAAACACATTTCAAGGTAACTGTCTCTCAACCCACATGTTTCCCTGTCGTAAATATCTGCCACCGACAGATCAGAACTGGTTATCAACTGTGAACAAGTAAACATCTTCCACCGACGGCTCTTTCAGACTGTGTTTTGATGTGGCATCCTGTTTGCTAGAGGGATGACTGACCTTTTGCCTCAACTGCCGCTCTCAGTAGAATTTATCTCCATTATTACTTAACTATGAAAGCCAATCATCCGAAGAGCTGAAAACAAAATGTTTGAAGGAACTATCCAAATAAATTAAACTGTTATCATTTTGTCAAGCATTCATGTAGTTTTTCAACATTTTAATAAATTACCATTGAAAAGGCCCTCTTCAATCATTTTGATAATTTAGTGATCAGTATTTAAAAAACATTGTTCAAATGAATGTGCACAGAAGCTGTTGGTTGTAGTTCATGTATGCACTGCGGCTCGGTTCCATTCATGAAGAATGTAAAACTGCAACGCAAAAGGTACGAACTGGAGAGAAAAAAAAACCTCGCGCTAACTAATGAACACCAAACAACACAGGCCAGAGATCACTCATCCACTCAGCGAATCAGAATCACTCATCGGCTGACCTGGGAAAAACCCTGATCAAAGAAGAAGAAGAAGAAGCAGCAGCAGCATTCGGCTTTGTAAACCAAATTTTTCCATGTCTTCTATTTTTTTAAGCCGTCTGTGCTTAAAAGTGAACTTTGTAATTACAGAAGTGTCACTCCATCTCTAACCTGGGAAGACGAGAGCCCCTCTTTGGAGAACAGATAAGTACATAAAGCAATACAAAGGGAGTCAGCAGAGCATGGGCATCACAAATTACACACCACTAATTTACGAAGCTTTTATCATTTTCGCGCATTCCATTAATTGACTGGATGGCACAAGCTGCATAAGAATAAGGTTTGTCAATTGAGTGCAGTGTCAAAAGTTAGTTTAGACTGGAATTATATATAATGATATAGATAGTAGAGCTGGTCTTCCTGGGATTACTGCCTGGCTGTTGCAGTGTACTTGAATTGCAATTTTTTAAGACCACCAGTTAGTCTAAATAGAGTGGTTTTGCCCAGGTCAGCACAGCAGAAAGCAGCAGAAGGTCAGACACGAGAAGACCTCACTAACGACAGGCAAGGACCAGACTACATTCATACATGCAGTGCAGCAGGACTTGAAATGTCAACAGCAGGGTTTGAATCAGAAATACTTAATGTCAGCTGGTTAGCTGGAACCACAAACACAGTTTTCTGATGACAAAAGATTCCAGAGAGTTTATAACAGTCTCAGTTGGAAATGAAACCTGTATTATGAGTGTCAGTTAGCTCAGTTGACATTAAGACCATCCAGGGTTGCAAAAGACATCTAAAATGATCAATTTAGGGAAATTGGGCATTGACCGCAGCACAGCGAATATACATAATATAGGGAATGAGATATATTAAAAAAAAAAACTAGGAGATAGAAAAGAGAATATCAAACATGACAACCAATTCCGATATTGCAAAATATTGCCATTACCCCTATATGAGCATTTATGGCTTATTTTCCCTTTATAAAAGCCTGCAATATTATAATTTGACCGGAATTCTATTATGGAAAGGGATTACTTGTTTTACCCAGAATATTATCTTGTATACAGATAGTGAATATGAACAGAATATATTGGCCATCTGAGGCTTCAATCAATACATTTTACTGTATTGTGTACACATTCTGCTGCTGTATTAAAACCAGAAATACGGTTTGCACCTAAAGCAAATTGATGCAACTGAATACTATTTACTTTGCACACAACAATAAAAAAGCCATTTATGGTTAATGATCCGTAAACACTGATCGACCTGCTGCTGCATGTCATACTTTGTGTCTGCTTGTTTGTGTACCTGCCCAGTATTTATTTGGCCACATCTGTCTCTTTCTACTGAGTTTCTACAAATCCCTGCTGTGAGCATCTCAAGCTCTGGAGCATTTCTCTTCACTCCATCTCTTTTTTTATTCCAGTTTCCCATTTCTATGACATCAGCGTGCCAAAAAAGAAAAAGCTAAGTGTCCAATGGGCTGGTTAGTTGGTAGGCCAGGTGACCAGGAAGAGAAACAACGACATACCTGGGCAATGTTCAGAGTCTAGAGAGCGCATGGCAGAGAGACAGACAAACACAACACACAACCAGAGGACAAAAGAGAGAGAAACAAAGAAAGGAGAAAGAAAACAGAGAGGGGAAAAAAGGAGAGACAGAGAGAGAGAGAGAGAAAGTGGTGACTAAGGAGCTAGGTTGTTCACCGTCCGTTCAGCACAGTTAGCATCAACTCAGCCAATTCAAACAGACAAACTGCATTCTGGGTTATTTGTTCATGTTCAAAATGAGAGGGACAATCAAAATAAATCGGAGCTCTGGGTCAGTGTTGATTATTGCATTGTGTTAGCAACAAACGTTCTGAGAGCTGGTCAGACTGGGAGCTGGTGCTCAGTGAGCTGGGCTGAGTTGAAACTGCATGAACCCAACAGGGAAAACGAACACCAGTGCATTATGGGTCAAGCTCACTGCATTGGCTTGCTTTACATATCGTCTTATATAGCGGTGTTACCAGGGTAACAAGGGAGGAGAGCGGAGTAAAAAAACAAAAAAGGAAATGGGTGGGGGAGGAGACAGATGAAAAATAAATAGAAATGAATATGAGGGATAAAAACTGGGTAAAAACAAACAAACAAACAGAAAGAGCAGAATAGGATGAGGTCAAATAATAAGGTCAAGGAGAAAAAAAGAACAGACGAGGAGCGGCAGAGAGGAAAATAAAAAGAAGGAGAACAAGGGAAAAGGAACAGTAGGAGGAAGCGGGAGAGTAACTAAAGGGAGACTAATGGACAGGAGCCGTGAGTGCAGGTGTAGAACCTGGTATAGAAGCAACAGAGCTAAAGTAGCAGAAAGGGTTGTCATACCTGCTTGTTGAGTCCTAACATGTTGCACACCATTTCTCTTGAATATGGCTGTTCTAATACATAGCGCAGCAAGCCCGTCTGTGGCTCAAACAGGTCCTGCAAAAACAAAACATACAATTTAATACCGGTACTGCTGTGTGTGTGTGTAAACGCATGCGTATTACATATGTTAATATAATACCTTGTCAAACGGCAGCATGCCTCTCAGAGGGAAGTGGAGAGTAGTGGGGTCTAATTTCCAGGAGTTGCAGATAGCCCCGCTGTTATTCACTACTGGTAACAAGCTGCACCGACCTGTGGACACATTCATACACAGAATTAATACACAGGCACGCTGCACATGTCGTGTATGAGTCGCATTGTGCACTTCACTGAAGGACTATAAATCAGAAATATAAAGGCAGGCAATGTGGCATACATGCACGTGTTGGGTTAGCCACAGACTGCTCAATGGAAACTCTGAAAAATGCATCTCTTACCACAGATCGAGTTGATTCTGGCTGTGGGTCTGAAACTGTCCACAAAGTCTGATATCAAACTGCCTAGAAGCTACAAACAGAGTGGGAGAGAAAGATAGAAAAATATAAAAACACAAAGATTTATTACATACACATGACATCATACCTGCACAAACACACAAGAAACGTGACCGTACCCAATGTGATAGCTGCCCCTCTGGATACATTTTTCTGATTTCTGCGATGGCAAAGTAGGCTGGCAGGAGGCAGGCATTTCTGTCTAGGATATACTCCACCACCTGGAATACACAGAGTAAGAGGTCAAAGTGATGATTTGGTGTGCTTCCAGATAATTATTCAAAGAAGTTAAAAAAAAAAAATCATAAACAATTATATTTAATAAGAATGAAAAATACCTCTCTGGCAGCCAGAAGCTGTTGAACTATAGCTGAGCTGACAGTGGTGGGAATGGTTTGTATTTTATCCAGTACAGCTTTCAACAGATCTCGAACACCCTGAAACCCACAGACAATGAACATGAAAACATATCGGGGGATGGTAGATTTAAACTTTCAGAGATAAGGGTAACAAGTCTCTGGAAAAGAATGAATAATGCAACTTTGAGATTAACTTGTTAAAGCACATCCAAACGTGCCAGAAACTTCTTATCAGCGTACATTATCACAGTGTGTGTGTGTGTGTGTGTGTGTGAGACCTTGTAGTCCATCCCTCCAATGATCTTGCGAATCAGTTTAAAAGTTAAGGCCCACAATTGAGTCCTCTCCCATTCCAAACTGTCCGAGCTGATCAGCGCTACACACACCATCCTTTTGACAGACGAGATAAATTAGATGGACAATTAAGACAAATAACTGACAACATAGCATTTGTGTTATTATAATAATGCATTGTATTTGTATATTACTCAGAGGCACCTTACATGGTAAAAAGAAACAATATAAACAAGAAAGATGACATTGTAAGTAAGCAAAAACATACATAACTAGCATCACCAGTTAAAAGCAGATTTATGTCACAGCTTTAAAGAGATTAACTGCAGATACATGTAAGTAATCTAAGTATACTTTTAATGATGGTATTATCATAAACCTTAAGGATGATTCCTCTATTCTATTTATATCTTAAGGCAAGAGTTGACAGTGGTATTGCAGCCTCAACATACAACATTAAAACAAAACAAAATAACTGGATAAAATGATATTCCGTCAAGCCCCAGAGTGGACATTCATACATGCTGTACACCTTCTTTAGTGTGTGTGTGCACGCGCATGTGTACCTGGGCGGTAACAGACTGGTCTCCACAGCCATTGCTAGACAGTCATGGAGGAAAGAGATCCTTTTGGGACTGTGCTGGCTGTGTATGAACCGCACTATCCACTGCACACACTGTTCATGAGACTCCTGCAGAAAGACGTGGAGGGAATTGATGCATCCAGCCAATCACTTGTCAACTTGTGCGCCAACGTGTGTGTGTGTGTGTTTAGACACCTGTGGCAGAGTCCCCCAGTATTGCCTGAAGGCTCCCAGACAACTGATCAGTTTAGTCCTCTCATCTTCTGGAGTGTCCATAAACATCCTAAAACACAATAGATATTTCAGACGGCAGCATTTTATTTCTCAGTGTACATTGTAACGTATTCTTGTTTTTTTCTGCCGAGACCACATAATAACAAAACAAAAGATGTTGTGAGCGTGTTTGGAGCCATCTTACCCAGCGAAGGCCTCTTCTATCATCTCAGTTTTCTGAGGAAAGGAACAGAACAATAAAATTGAGAAGATGCAGGAGAAAAATGTGTTTTAATTAGATTTTAGATTTACTTGTATCTAACAGCTTTCCACTCAGTTCATATTAATAGCAATCCCAATACAAACAGTTATCAGCTCTGTTGCCTCAATACCATCGACTGTAGATAATAGTTGTAGGAAGAATACTGCTTTATTTGTATAACTTAGAAGCAACATTACTTTTAAAATAATCAGAAAACATTTCGCAATTGGTTTGAAAAAACGTGAGGTAACGATACATTGTAGCGGTGAATATGCAAGTATGCACATTAAAAAGTACATTGAATGAACCAGGACTTGGACGGTTCGTGTAGCTACAATGCAGAAAGTCTAAAAAAAATAAAATAATTGTTTTGAAATACTAACATTACGTGAGCCACGAAAGAGTTCCCCTCTTAGCGTTTAGTGCGTATAATATAATATTAACTGTATTCAGGAGCTGTGTAATCTTCGCTTTGTTGTTCCGGTTATTCATTTGAACAGCAGGTTTATTAGTGAACATAAAATAAAATAAAATAAAGGCTAACGTTGTGTGACATGCTACCTAATGTTAGCTTTAAAACCAGGTAATAAAGACACAAATTACCACAACATCCTCAAAGATGCTCTGGAGCTGCGTTTCCATCGATAGCGCCATGTTTGCACTAACAAGATTCAGATTTATCAGGGAATCATTGTACAAATTGAGCGAGTTCCTCCTTTCAGTAAGATAAAGCTCTCAACAAGCTAAACGCTAACAGGCACTGAGATGCGTGCGCAGCGAGACGCGCAACCTCATAAACAATCCGGAGACTCATCGCGCACGAGACGCTCAGTTCCGCTTTATGTTTGTCATCATGACGGTTAGCCGAGCCCTAATTCCTGTGTCATTACAACGTTGGATCATTATGGCATTTGTTAGGCATGTCTTTTTCAAATAATATTTAGTGACATCTGTGAATTTGCAGATATTATAAAAGATATAATATGCACCCAAAGACTTTAACCCACTTGTATCTGCATATGCTCAGATATATGTTTTAATTGAAAAAAAAAGAAAAAAAAAGGCTTGTGACGGAGCGGTAGAAAGCTAAAATATAAAAGTTTATATTTAAATATAAATAAGTTTACGCGGCAGCATTACATACAAATAAAGATATGATCAAAACTATTTTGCATTCTTATATATCAAACTACTCAACCTTGTTTAAAAGTATCGATTACTTCGCCTTAGTAAGGCGACAAATCAATAATATAGGGCCCATTCTGGTTAACGAGAACGTTTACTTTTTCTGATTTTTGTATTGCTACTTTTACATACGGATACTAGGCTATGAGTATTACATAATGACACACGGACACACTAACTTGCACAGGTGTAATGTGCACAAACAAGTGAGGTCACATTCCTTCCTCGCACACGGAAGCACCACGCATGGTGTTTATTGCTGTATCTGTCGTTGAGGGATTCACCATTCAGCCATTCCGACTTCATCCGCTCTTAACGTGTTTTGTTTGTTTTAGCTGATTTCTTGTGATCGTGACGGCCGCTCTCTTCGGAGGAGGTTGACGGACCCCCAGAGCCCAAAAGGAGGGTTGGAAATGTCTTGTGAACTTGTGAAAATATGAGCGCTCCTCACAGCGATGTGGACGGTGTTATTCTTTCTGAACCTGGGAGGTCTGCACTGTTCAGGTATGACTTCTTTTAACTAACATTAAGAGTACTACTGTTGTTTTTCTCCTATCTGGTCTTTAATTATTCTTTACTTTAGAGAGCAGCTCAAGTTATATGAATCAGAATCAGAAGCAAAATCAGAACCATTTATGGCCAAGTATGTTTCCACATACAAGGAATGTGTCATGGCGGGTGGTGCATAGCATTAAACAATAAACACAGTGCAAGAAATAGGAGCATGTTTAAATGTACAATTAAATGTACCATAGAATATAACATTAAAATAAAGTGCACAGAAAAACATATACAAGTATTTTAAAACAAGTGAAATGTAAGTCTAATGTGAAAGTGTATGAAGTGTTACTCTGTCATTAGACCACTTTTTAGGCTTGGAATATGGCATCAAGGGACTTGTGCAGATTCAATAAATCATTGACTGACCGGAAACTCACTGTGGAGAAGATATGATTTTATTAGACCTCAGCAGATGTATGATGTGTACCCAATTAAAAGGGCAATCTTAACACAAAGTGTTTCACATTTACAACCTGCCTTGGAAACATTACGCAAATATTATTAAGAAACAAATTAATTGACGGTGCCTTCTAAGACACCTGCAGGATTGCCATAGTTGCACGCATGACACGATAATAAAGATTCATATTAAGTAAACATCAGATATCAAAAAACTGTTGTATGCACACAGTTTCCAAGGCATTGATTAACTTACTCCTTTATATTTTATTGTGTTTTATGAGAAGCCAAAAGTATCATAGGACAACCATATGAGGTATTAACAAGTACTTTTGTCATACTGTAAATACAAAAGGGAGTCAGTTAACCCGTCTGCGCGAAAACAAAATCTTCTCCAAAAGTAAGCATAAATGATAGGGATTCTGATGACAAACACAAGTTCATATTATATGTGTCTCTCATCATTCTCAACCCTTTTCTCCTCAGTCTCCTCCTCTCCCCCCAGCCCAACCAATGTGACCTTCTCTTCAGTCAATCTAAGGAATGAGCTGCAATGGCTCCCAGGAAATGACACACCAGATGACACACTCTTTAAAGTGGAGTATGCCATGTAAGTAAATATTTTAGAGTTTAAATAAAACAACTAATACAATTGGTTTATTTAACTGAAGTGCCCCTGAGAACAAATGTATTGTCTTCAACTTGCATATACTTTAAGTTATTTCCTTGTTGGTGCATTACTGTAATTAAGTTGGACTTTACCTGGTTAAAAATTATATACGCCGTCCTTCAGCAAGTCTCGAAGGAATTTACAGACACAAAGAAGCAGAGAAAAGAGACGAAGACAAAAGAAAAAAGTAACTAGATCTAACGAATAACTTAAGCTCCTTGCTTGAGGGGGAAATGCACACGGAAAGCAGTGTGTTTTCAGCTCACTCCCTCCGTTATATTGTCCCAGCTTGTGCGGGGACTCGTCTGATCTATGTGGGTCTGCTCTGTCTTTCACAGCTACGGGGACAGCGTTGAGGGCAGGGTGAACTGGAGGGCTGTTCAGCGGTGTACGAAAATAGTGCGGAGCTGGTGTGATCTGAGCAATGAGACGTGGGATGAGAAGGAGGGATACTATGCCAGGGTCCGTGCCGTGAGCCGGAGAGCAGTCTCCGCATGGGCCAACACACAGAGGAGATTCGATCCAAGGACGGAGAGTAAGTTAAAGTGACATTCTGTCTAAAAATGACACACAGGGGAAAGCTAGAAATATTTTGAAACCTACCTCAAACTAAATATGTTTGCTCTATCTGTATAGCTAGTTTTGGGCCTCCACTGGTCTCTGTGGAAGTAAAGGACAACAATGCCATCATCACTCTGAAGGGACCAATGAGATATCAGCCTGACAGCCACACCCCAGCGATTTCCATGGCAACACTATACCCCCAGATGACTTACAACCTCTTCGTTGAAAATCACGGCACAACAGTGAGTAAAAACATATATAAAACATGTCCCACCCTCCCGGCACAGACTGTTAAATCAAGCATCTGTTTGTTTGTAGCTCCATTTCCCAGTGCACTCCAGTTCGTACACATATCGACGGATGGAGTACAATACAGAGTACTGCTTCTCTGCCAAGACAAGATGCCTCTCCAAGCCCTCCCGGTGCTGTCCCTCAGCGCCGCATTGCATAACCACGCCTCAAGGTACAACCATTAAGTGCATCTGTGTGACAATGAGAATATGTGGCTCCCTGTTTGACAGGTAGAAAGGAATGTGACTAAACATGGTGCAGAAGCCAAGGATACTATTATGTTTGTGCATGAGTCTTTTATTGTTGGTGAATCAGTTTGTACATTTCCAAAAGGAAAAGACAAAAACAAAGTAGATTTTAGCTTGATAACTCTACGTTTTACATGTTTTTTAAAGAGTTCTGATATGGCTTGGTGTTCACATAGTATTTCCGAAATGTACTTTTACACACATCTATGTTTGTATTTGTGTGGCATGTTCTTGATCCCCATCCCCTTCCGTCTCCCTCCAGACCCTGTGATTGGCCAGCTGCAGACCGTGGTTGTGGGTATTGTTGTTTCATCTGTGTGCATATGTATGCTGGTGGCGGTTGGCTACTTTCTCTATCGCTACCTGACGGGGCAAGGACAGAAGAGCCCGTATATACTGGTAATGCATACACACACTTTTACACTTAATTTTTCAATAAAGTGCTCTGAAAAGTCGAGTTGAAATGAAAAATGTCTTCTTAATCCTTTTTGATCACACCCCAGGTCATATTGTGACTTTAAATATCAAATATCAAAATCAAATGATCTTTTCTTAGTGTAAAACACTTCTGTTAGATAGTACTCACCCCAAAAAAAACCTGAGGCCAATGCAGAAGTGCCTTAAAGTTACATTATTTCTTATAGCCACCACAGTGCAACTCCTCCGATTGCAAAAAAATAAGCCTAATTGTATAGAAGTCTATGAGAAAATTACCCCACTCCTCCCTTGAGTTTATGTTCTCATTCGCTAGTTTCCAGCCTGATGACAGCATGATGTTCACTTTGTGAATTATGGTCCCATTTAGAGTAAAATAGACGGTAAAGCTGGGTATGTTTAGAACAACACGCTACCTTGTGATTGACAGGTTGCTACATTCTAAGCACGCCTTCCTTTTAGCGGCTCAATCAAACGTGAAGGATTTGATTTAAATCCCTCTTGTAACTTTACACCACTCAGATATCCAGTTTCACTGGGGAATACTCACAGTACAAAAGCTAAAGATGCTCTAATAATTTTCTTTTTACTTTTTTAAAGGGTTAAAAGGGCACAATGACTTTACTTGTCATGACAAACAGCTATAAAAGATCCTCTGTGGCTCTGGAGGAGCTTTGAGGCCTTTACTAACAAGAAAGATGTGTAATAGGGAAAGTGCGATGCAGTGATTTGGGAGTATATATCTCTGCCTCTGCTGATACAGTTTTTACCGTGAAGCACTGACTTTTTTGTGTGTCTAATTGGTATGTGATACATATGCAATGCCGTTTTGACTCCTGTGTGTACTGTTAAGTTAAAAAAACGTTTTAAAAAGCTAAAAGTTCAATCTTTTAATGCTGCACACCTTCTCTTTCAACCTCCAGGACCCGCCTGCTTTTCATCCGCCCATTCTGATGTTTCCCCCGGAGAATCCCAACCTCATCGTTATCACCATCATCAAGGAGATGAAGCCAAAAGGCGACAAACCAGACCCTGCGTGCCCTGAGCTCCCGCGACACCCACCGGGATACGCCTCCCAGAGGCCCGAAACACCGCCAGAGCCCGAGGAACCCTGGGATGACCTGTCAGTCGACTATGGGTTTGTTGGCATTGCTCCGGAAACCGCTTCCAGAGGAGAAGACCAGAAATGCGCAGCCAGACACAGGTACGAGAAAAAAGAGTGGAGAGTTGAGGACGGCCGCTCCGCTGGACACACGCGGACAGAGATGAGCACACTTACACAGGCACAAGCGTGGTTACTGAAGCAAACCCAGGCACCATTACTAGCAACAATGCGAAAGGAGGATGGAGAGGAGGAGGAGGGGAGAGAGTTTCCAGGTTTGTTCATAAACACAAGCCCACAAACTGGCCTCTTCCGAACTCCTTTAAATCGACCAACGACGGAGGGAGAGATAGTTGGAGGTGTGGAGGACAGAAGTGAAAATGAGGAGCTACCCCTTCTTTCTGCTTATGCCTGTCAGCGCACCACATACACGCCTACTTCCCACTCTGACCAGTCAGATTTCTTACCCGATGACTATGGCATTCTGAGACTGGCTTCAGCACACAAAATAGACGAAGATGATTATGAGGAGGAGGCAAATATTTGCATTGATTGGAATCCAGAGACCGGGAAACTAGTGCTGCCGCTGATGGGTGGGTTGATGCAGGGAGAGAACAGGGTAGAGAAAGAGGAGGAGGAGGAGGAGGAGGTTGAGTTGCGGTTGGAAAATGTGATTGTAAGACAAGGGTCCGAGGAAAAGGCAGAAGCCCAGAGAGAGATGGAGGGAGGCGGGGCAACGGGCTGGGAGCCGGAAGACTTTTTGACCAGATGGAACTTGGTAATCTCGATGGACCAGTAGATGATATTCATCAATAGATTTACCCCATTATGAAACAAAATAATAATAGCTCTTTTCCTGCACTTATAATGTACACTTAATATTTTTTGTTTTATTTAGAATAAATACAAAAATATATGAAATAAAAAGATTTTAGTAAAAATTCTTAAGAGCACTTAGTACTGTGGTTGGGTTACTTTAATACCTGTGAATGTTTCTGCTTTAATATCATAACTTTATCTGATTAACAAATCACACTTATCAATGTCACACTGTGATCAACTATGAAGGAAATTATCTGTGTTCACCTACATTTTGAGCAAGCTGTAGCTCACTAATCCATGAATTTCTTCGGGATAACCGTCATCCAAAGTATTATTCCGCTTATTTTGTTTGGAGACAGATTTCAAAATCTGTGAGTCCCAGTGGTTTAGTGGAACAAGGAAATATTACTCTGACGTTTACTTAGGCAGTGTGTGCGACACTATATGTGACCACAGTGTATTGCAGATACTCCGTGAGCAAACACATCCGTGTTTACTTGATATTGTCTAGCAGTTGTGGGTATTTTCCCGTTTCAGGTCCGTTCCTGTTTTAGTCTCAGGATCATTACGTCATTATTTTCCCGTTGTGCCCGTCTGTGATTGCAGCATTCCTTTTAATTAATACAAATTCATCACTGCTGACTATGTTATATGAAGGAAATACCGACGTTCAGATGAAAAATACAGTATCTATCTTTGTGATTAATGTGTTCATATATGAAGTCAAAACTACAGCACTTTACTGTTTATTCTTTTTCTACTCATTGTAGAGATGTTATAAATAATGAAGCTGCCTGACCGACAGTATGTGTCAATATTATATGCACCTTTGTAAAAAAAAAAAAAATGGAAACATTAATTTTCAATCTTTTCTTTTTTCCAACCAAACACCATTTACAGTGCAATATTACGTCATCATCACTTATTTTTCTCCACTACGTTTTCTTGTGTTTTGAGCCAAGGTGTTCGGATGCTTGGCAGGATGTTTTTGTATGCTGTCACATATGTAAGTTATGCAAATGGTTCTTCTGTATACCATTAACACAAGCATAAAATATGTAGATGATTAAAGCACATTTAATTTCCACTTTCGTTTGTTATTCAGAAGAAAGCTACATACATTGTTTTATTATGTAATAATGGAGGAAAACATTAGACTATTTTGTCAATGTTAATCTTTCTAATCCCTTGTGTTTGCCATACAGCCCACATGAAGGTATAACAAAACATTATATGAAGGAGATCTTTACTTTGACTGTCTTCACTCATTTGTGAATTTGTGTGCACTCATGTGTGCATTTCCCCTCAAGCTTTCTCATTGTCTCATCTGGGAACATTTTGGGGAATGAAGTACTGTAAAATCTCTTCCTGTTCACTGGTAATCTGCATGAATCTAAAACTACACGGGGACATTTTGAAACTCCGAAGGTACTTTTAGGTTCATGTAGTTACACAACTCAGTGACGAGTTTGATGCCGTTCATGAAGATGTCATGTTTTTCATAGTTTTGTATGTTGCAAGACAGAATTATTGTATACTCAAATCAATTATAATAAAGTGAACTTGTTAACTATTCTGTTCTGCTTTGTTGTTAAGTTAATATTCTGATAAAAGTGTACAACTTTCTCGCTAGAGGTTTGTACTCTTACCAACTTTTACATATTCTCAGGAAAAATCTACATTTCAAAATATTCACACACTGGAAGCATGGTTCACCTTTAACTCTCATTCCAGTCACCTGCCTCCACAAGATGCAACAAGAGAGTGAATAGAGACATCTGCTGGTCAAATTATAAACACCAATAATGACATGTTATGTACAAATATGAGCAAGGACACTTCTTTTCACATTCCAATTACTGTTCATTCATTACAAAAACTTTTCTTTTTTTAAATTTACAAATATGATGTATAACCATATACAGTATAATACATGTTTGGAGCCATATTGGTTATCAAACTAAGCACCACCAGGGGTCCTTGCATCACAGCTGCAGCAAAACATGTAAAAGCATTCAACTTAAAGTATCAAAAGTACAAATGACCCTTGAGAGTAAAATTATGATGTCACATTAATGTAATTACCAGCATAAAGGGTACGTGATTAAGTCACATTTTACTGTTGTGGCAGGTTGAGGTAACTTACATCATATAATATTTTAAGTCTTGTTTTATGTGGAAAATCTTAAAATAAATTGTGAAACACAGTTGTAAAAAGAACACATTTAGTGAATTAGAATTAGTAGAAGGTTACACAAAATGGAAATAGACTTCAACTTAAGTACAAGCACTTTACTAGAAAAAGCCATGCATCCAAAATTGTAGACTGTATGAAAATAAAAATATTTTTTAAGTAAACAAAAGTAAAAGTAGATGTATTCATATGTAGCATGGCCCATTTTAGAATCACACATATTTGATGTATTATATTTAGTGTTGCATGTGTACAGCACTTTAATGGTGCAGGGAGCCTACTTTGTATGCTGATTCCTATACTATTTTATAAATTGCTTTTTTAGTATAAATGATCTAAACCCCAAAATAAACTAACTAACTCACTTGAACTAAATGCTCAAATGAGTAAATGTATTGATTATATCCCACTTTTGCTATTATTATTATTATTATTATTATTATTATTATTATTATTATTAATTTTTTTGACTTATAGCTTTAGGAAATGGTCGACAGAAAAATACAGTGTATACTAAACGTGCTGTGTTGTTAACTTAGACAGAGGGAAATATACAAAACAAAATATATATATATATATTTATTATTTTACATATTTATTTTATATATTTATTTAATTTAATTTATTTTACTTGCTCAGTAACGTCAGAGCCCCTTTAGGTGGCGCACTCTCGTTATGATATATATGTATCATAATAAATATGTAAAATAATAATATATATGTAATTATATATATGTAAAATAATAATATATTTTTTTTGTTTTGTTTTATATATTAATTAAATTAATTATATTTTATTTATTTTACTTGCTCAGTAACGTCAAAGCCCCTTTAGGTGGCGCACTCTCGTTATGACATATATATAATTATTTTACATATTTATTTTATATATGTATTTAATGTAATTTATTTTATTTTATTTAGTTGTACTTGCTCAGTAACGTCAGAGCCCCTTTAGGTGGCGCGCTCTCGTTAACCGAGCAGCTCCTCCATCCATCATGGCGTCATCCTGCGCCCTTCGGTTCCCGGAGCTCCGGCATCACTGGGCGGGACCTCGGTGGGTCGGCACTGCCAGCCGTTGGGCACTTCCGCCGGGCTCGGGTTTCCTTCGACTCGGCATTTAAATTGAGCTGCAGCCCCATCAGCTGCTGCTACATTCAGCGCCGCGCTGTGACAGAAAATAGGCTCCTCGTATTTTTTGTTTTTTATTTTGCACACATCACAGCTGGTCCTGAGGAGGTTTGGTGTGTGTGGAGGCTTTTGTGTGGCAGAAGAGCGGGAGCCGTTGAACAATAACGGGGGTTGCGCTCTGACAGCAGCTCGGTGCATCATTTTTGGGATTCCTCCGCTCGCCGATGGACGAACTTGAATAGCGGTAACGTGATGTTGTGCATGCGCGGAATGATCTAGTCCTGTCCGGGCCAGTGTTTGTTCATTGAAATAGATTTGGTACAAAAAGAAACTCATTGAATGCGAAATTACTGTTTGTGTTGGCCCGGGAGCACAAGTGGCCTGGACTTGGGAGGACCGATGGACTCGATGATGAGAGCGCATTTGAAGGGTCAGCTTTAAAATTCAAATATATAAAAAATATATTAAACAATTTATTATTTATTTTTTTCGTTGACAAAATATATAGAAAATGACCGTTCACTGGGCGGAATATAACACCAGACTAAGCCTCAACATTATCAATAACAACAACAGTCACCACCCATTATAGTGAAGCACTGACTTCAACAATTATTTTTCAATTCTTCAATTAAACATTTTCCAAAACATACCATAGAGATTGAAATATAACTTTGACTATTTTAAGCACATATTTGGCATCTTTGTTTGGAGATAAAGGTGGGTCTTTTTTGTTGTTATTAGGTTAGATCTTAGCTTCTTCTTACAACTGAGGAACTCTCCCTCAACTCCACCTTTTTATATAATAAGACAAGGATCCCTCAAGGACATCACATATTTGCAGACCTTTCAGGATAGACCAGTAACCTGGGCACAAGTGACAACCATCATCTCTGACGAGTTACTATCTGCTCGGCTTTACGAGCTCGAACGATAAGCAACCATGTTCAGCTGGCTCGGGACCGACGATAGGAGGAAGAAGGATCCAGAAGTCTTTCAGACCGTCAGTGAAGGCCTCAAGAAGCTCTACAAAACCAAACTGCTGCCGCTGGAGGAGAGCTACAAGTTTCACGAGTTCCACTCCCCGGCTCTGGAGGATGCAGACTTTGACAACAAGCCCATGGTCTTACTGGTGGGACAGTACTCCACCGGCAAGACGAGCTTCATACGGTGAACACACACACACACACACACACACACACACACACACACACACACACAGATAAGAAGAGGTTCATATTGACTGGGAGAATCATACACACGAGACCCCTAGAAAGATAGCAGGGGAGAGGTCGACACACCCAAACTGACTTTTCCCTGAAGAAGTTTGTCAAGAATGAGGAAGATGAGTTCATGCGAGAGGAAAAAAAACATAAAGAGCAGTCGTCCCATGCGCACACACACGTAAGCACTCACAACCAAACTGCAAGGAGTCACACCTCTGCAAGCTCCATTAAATGTTTATATGACAGTCAACAAAACACACGGGCAAGCCCACCTCATACAAATGAAGTCTACTGCACGGCAGCCCAGTCGTGTGCGTGTGTGTGCGTGCGTGTGTGTGTGTGCGTGTGTGTGTGTGTGTGTGTGTGTGTGTGTGTGAGTGTGAGTGAGAGAGCTCATACTAACAGATGGACATGTTTCATATTCGGGTTCGTTCTTGGGATCTACTTTATAAAACACCTGGTAGAGATTAGAATTTGCTCGTCGCTTTAGCCAACAATGAAGCAAAAGCAGCGTTTGCTTGCCTGTAACTAACTTCATGACTCTATTACCATGAGACCTCATGTCAGACCTGCCATACACTCATCAAGGATCATTTTATCAGTCATTTCGGACAAGAGCGCCGAATACACGCCTATCAGAACTTAAATTCAGATTTAATATAAACTTTAGTATAAAAATAATGCTCCATATTCAGAGTTGTGGGACCTGGAGTATCTCTGGTATTGGTATATATGTGTGTTAGCCGGGCGTTGGGCTCTTTGATCTGCAGGACTGCTACTAACGACTCACCCCTCTGACACACACACACACACACACACACACACACACACACACACACACACACACACACACACACACACACACACACACTTACTTGCAGAGCATAGTGGGTAATTAGTAGGGTAAGCCTTTTAAAGCCAGAGAGAGGATGCTGTTAGTGACTTCCTGCTATAAGACGGAGCAGACATCCCTGCAGTGTTCCTCTTCTCTCTCTCTCTCTCTCTCTTCTTGTCCCCCCCCCCCCCCCCCCCACGGTGACAACACCCACATGGCCCCCGCACCACGGACATTGTAACAGTACGATGCAGAATGCACAAACTGCTGAGTAACCCTCGGTCAGCAGTGCTTTCATTTCACATCGCAGCGGCTCTGGGAGCAGTGCAGGGCTTTGAAACGTTGTTGCAATAAAGATGTTTAGTTCCATCACATTTGGCTTTATGTGAGTTTAAAAAGGCATAATATGTGCATGAATCTGTCTGGCAGCTGTCTGGCAGTTCATAGGCCAGAAATCTGAGTCTCTCTTCATTTTAGGGCTGAATTTAATTTATTTTCCACTTTTCTGCTGCCAAATAATCCTGAGAATCTAAGTTTTCCTTTTTTAAAAGGGATTTTTAAGGTGCTTCAGTGCATTAAACCTCTTAAACTTCAACTCTGACGGTTAGTTCAGCATGTGCCTGTGAAGTTTCACCTTTATCTCACTGACAGCGTATACTGCGCAGAACGTGAGGGATTAAAGGGAATGATGTGTGAGCTGACAAGTGCACTCCACCCACACACATATACAGTATGCTCATCATATTGAACATGCAATCTGTTACATGCAGACACACACACACACACACACACACACACACACACACACACACACACACACACACACACACACACACACACACACACACACACACACACACACACACAGACCGCCAGAAGCTCTGCACAGACACGTGTGCAGAGGGATGGCTCCACCAGGCACGGCTGACTCCTCTGTCAAGGTGTGTGTGTGTGTGTTCCTTACATCTGGCAGGAGTTAAAATGCATACACACTCACACTTTAAATTAATGGTCCCTTTTTAGCCGTAAATTCTCTTTCTGTGTAGTTTTGCGCTAATCTTCATTTGAAACATGTGTGACGTCAACGAATTAACAGATGAGGTCAAAAGTTTGCTAGAGCTGTACGTTGAACATAATAACCCATTTGCAGCAAAAACACATTCACAAATTTGAAATGTTTTACAGGTCTCCTGAAAAATGTGCCCGGTCAAAACCATGCATGCGTGCATAAACTTTAATTTATAGTTGTCTTCGTCTTCACCTTTTTCACCTCATTCAGCTGTTTTTCATCATCGGCATTCAAAACAAGCTGCTGGCAGGGTGGCTTGTTTCTTCTCAACCAAATCCTTGTACAGATTTGTTTTTTGAGTACAGTCTAAATATCTCTATTTTACCTTTTTTTTTTTTATTAAGAAACTCCAAAACTAGTTAATTGCTGCGCTTTCCTCTTTATTATTAAGTTCACTTTTATCAGATTGCAGCATGTCAGTCCCGCAGTGAGATGCTGTCATCGCCACGACTGACAGTAGTCACCTTGCTCTTGTGGTCGCGTACCTTACCGTCTTTCCACCTTCGGCTGAACCAACCGTCCAACAAACTTAAACCCAACTCGATGCTGCAGAGTTTGTGCCTGGGAAGGAAACGTGGATGTAAAATTCCCCTAATCTTTGTTCCAGCAGCTTCTATTTCAAGGCAGATCAGATTTTAGAACTTCTTCTCACCATTCAGACACTGCCGCTCTAATCTAATAAGAGCCTGCAGATGTAACACACATCTGTCCTGCTGCCTCCAGTTGACTGTGGGTATTTAGTCAACTCTGAATGATATAACTGTCGACTACAAGCAGTTGTGGAAGTGAAGAATTACCCCTTGTTGACTCGGTAGCCCATGGTTGGAGATCATATATGCATTAACTGTCAGAAATGATTATTTAATTTAGAGTAAAGTCATTTTCTTCCTCGACAATTACTTTAAAAGTAAATGCTAATGTCGTATGAAGTCTTATTAATGTTAATTCATTAATTAATTAGTCAATTGTAATGTACCTCTACAGTACCTAGCTGCCCTATTGTTCATTGTCTCAGATAGCATCTCCTGAAGGGATTGTTTATCAAAAACATATCTCCTCTGGCCTTGTTTTGTGTAACGCTACGTCCCACTATCTCACCTCTCTAGCTACCTGTTGGAGCAGGATTTTCCCGGCATGCGGATCGGCCCCGAACCCACCACAGATTCCTTCATCGCGGTGATGCACGGTGACAACGAAGGAGTCATCCCCGGCAACGCTTTGGTGGTTGACCCCAAGAAGCCCTTCAGAAAGCTGAACGCGTTTGGAAACGCATTCCTCAACAGGTAAACACGCTTGCACACTTTCCCAAAGTGCTGGATGACATGCGCCGATGGCAGATGCTGTCAGGTGCGTGTGTGTGTGTGTGGACGTTGGAGGAGAAGAAAAGGAGAAGAAAGAGAGAGTGAGAGTACTCGTGAAAATCCACACCACAGCTCTACATTCCTGTGTGATTGAATTTCCCTCTGCTCACTGGTCAGGCTTCTCTCTCTCTCTCTGTCTCTGTCTCTGTGTGTGTGTGCGAGCCAGTCATCTGTGCAGAGTCATCCTTCTGGAAAAGGAAAAGTGCCAAAAAGTATTTATCTCGCGGTAGTGTCCTCGCTGTGAGAGCCCACCGCTGCTGAAACTAGACAGAAGAAGCGCTGCCTGTCAGAGGGGGATTATGGGGGTTCACAGTGAGGGTGACAGCTAACCTGTTAGTATTTATCCAGCTGGAGATAGAGGAGAGGGAGATAGAGGTCTGGTGTGGGACGATGTTTGTTGTTAAAAACGTTTTTACACTTCTGTCCGGTTTCTTTTAACCCTCTCCTCTCCTCTCCTGTGTGTTTTAGGTTTGTTTGTGCCCAGCTGCCTAACCCAGTGCTGGAAAGCATCAGTGTGATTGACACACCAGGGATTCTGTCAGGAGAGAAACAGAGAATAAGTCGAGGTAAGACTTATTTAAAATGTTTTAAATATCTTCCTCCGTTTATGATAATGAGTGTGAAAGTTCGTTCACTGGACCCATTCAGCTGCAGCCCCCTGTAGTCCCACTGAACTCTGAACTACGAAGTCAGCATTTCCTTTGGATGTGTGTGTTTATTTGAGCTTTTAGCTATCAGGAGGATTATGCTTCATTCATTTCAAAGAACAGGAAGCGGCGACGAAAAGATGAGCTTTGAATTCTCTCTCTCTCGCTCTCTGTCTCTCTCTGTTTGTGTGTGTACAGTTCAGTACTGATTCTAAAATAAAAAGATGATGAAGATTTGCTTGTTTGTGCAATTAACAATAGCTAAATATACAAAGATAACTCAGTACGTGCGGGAACTATTTATATACTATCTATATATTATCTTTATAATTATACTTGAGTGAACCCGCAGTGGACTGATCCCAGCCATGGTGTGGAGACTACAGTTTGAAGAGAAGTTTAGGTGTGAAAGGCTTACAAGAATTCCTCGGCTTTCTTACAGTTTGATATGTGTCCTGCATGGCTGGCATTCCCAGCGCTAAATGCTGGCATTGCCATACCAACCGCTAACGTACAACAAAAGAGCTGGGATAATGAAAGACGGCTATAATTTAGACTTTTCCCACATTTGGCCACTCTTTCTTTCACTGTCCATCTTTGAATTCTCTCCCTTTGTTTGTACTCTGGTGTTCATTTTATTGATTGTGTCCCTCCTTCCAACTCTATTGGCTGTCACCATGGTGCATTAATCATTGAGTGCTGACAGTATCGCAAAGAAAGAAGGTTTTGTATGTTGTAGGTACGCACTGATACCGATATCGGGTATCGGGCCTTTACTGAGTCAAGAAGCTGGATTGGGTATCTGTCACAGTGTGGCCTATCTACTCAATTCAATTATTGTTAAATACCATATACATTACATACTGTAATTGTGATTCTTGTTTTACGTTTTTACCAATTTGTTGCTGCGTTCAAAAGGTTTATACTCATTTTGAAGATTTAAAAAAAATCAAATTGTTAGTGTACGATTTCTTATTTTAATATTAAATTTAATTAAATCTATTTATTCCATTTGTTTTAGAGAGTTAGGAAAGCAATGCGCAACTCAAGCCTGATGTGGCTTTAGGCCCTGTTTCCACATGTGCTTCACGTTGAAAATGATCTGATCTTTTCAGAAAAGGGCCGGTGACATCACTGTAGAAATTGGGGGAGAAGCTTGTTTGTCTGTCCATCCTGAGCTTTATGCGTCAGACAGAGATCAACATAACTAAGACCGGAAAAGCCCGTTTGTGGGAGCAGATTGGCCAGATGGACACAGATTGTTGCTGGTTAGTGTACATATGCTTTTATCGGCGTACACGATGTCTCCTCTGGGCCTCACAACTGTCAGATTCAGCGGTGACAAGCTAAAGTCAAACAAATAAATAAGAAAAAAGTGAATGGCCGATGCTCGTCCATCATACAACAAGTGACATATTGTCAAGATATTGTTGTCATAGAAAGATTTTGAATGGGATGAAGCGCTCCCCAGAACCCTGTTGGCACTTTTCTGCCAGAAAATGACGCTATGTGGACACATGAGGCATGCAGCTTATTAATTTAACACTGGTGTTGGATCGGTTCTCGGTATGGAACAAGTTACAAAGGCCAAATAGAAACAAGGAACAAATCCTGGTCATTGAGTTCAGTGCTTGAGGCGGGTTGGATCTGGAATAATGTTTAATTAATGTCATGAGAAGGTTTCTGTCTGAAGCATTTCTGTGGAGAATCAACAAAGAGTAAACACTTCTATCGGCAGAAGTTTAATGGAAGCCGACACATTGGCTCTGTTCTACTCTCTGTTCATTGGGTCAAAGTGTCCCGCGAACGTGTTGTCAAACCAAATAAACAGCACAGTGAGGTGTGAGCCTGCTGTTGTCTGTTGGATATATACAAAAAAAAACGTAACGTCTGCTGAGTCAGCACAGCTGTGTTTTCTCTGTGTGTAAGTGTGTACGGTGAAGCTTTTTGTTTGTGTGTGTGTTCATTTCCTTTTCATCCAATCCTGAACTTCAGGTTTTCATGTTTCATCTGTATGTTGTGTCTCTCTTCATGCTATCATTGCTTTTCTTCCACCCCATTGCATTGTATTCATCAATGTCTGTATTTATTTATTTGTGTGTGTGTCCAGATGAGGAGTCGGGCTATAGCTGCCTACATAGATGTCTTTTTGGAGGTATTGTAGATAATAAACCTGGGTATCGACCAGCTACAAAAAGGCTAATTAAAGTGATATTTTGAAGAATTTATGGACTGCTACATGTTCTTCACCGGACTCTAGTCACATGGTTTGGGGGAATAAAAAAAAAAAATATATATATTTGTTGAAAGTTTTTTTTTTTTTAAGTTTACCTTGTTAGTTAGCCAGTTGTATATTTTGTACAGATTCGTCAAATGTGTTTCCTTTAGTTTTTTACAGTGCAAGATATTTCAACAATGACTTCCCAGATGCCGTGAGGTTTATGTTCATGATCCTAAGAGGATGAATCATAGTTGTTTTGGGTTATTTGACACTTTTGTCCATGACGTATCTCAACAACTAATGGGTATATTTGAGTGACATTTATTTTGGATATTTGTGTTCTCCAAAAGGATGAATCCTAAAGCAAAATGTGGGGACTGTGGCTCAGTGGTTAGCATGCCCCTCTTTCAATCAGAGGATTGGTGGTTCGACCCCCGGCTCCACTAGTCCACGTCGATGTGTCCTTGAGCAAGACACTTGACCCCTAATTGCTCCCCGTTGCTGTGTCTACGGTGTATAGAGCAAAAATTTAAGTCGCTTTGGATAAAAGCGTCAGCTAAATGTAATGTAAAAAATGTCCACAACTAAGACAAAATACTGAAACTGAAAAAAACGATTTTGGGTATTCATGAGCCCCCCAAAAATAAACTTGATTGTTTATTTGATCCCTGGAACTTAACCATATCACCTAGCCATGGGACAATATGATAATTCATGGCACGAATATCCTGGCCAAAATAATTGAGACTCATGATATAATCCCAATAATTATCAAAATATACTTAAAACATACTGTAATCACTTTACCTTACATTTTGTTGTATTTAAAAAATCAGGCTCTATTTTTCACTTCTCTACCATGATAGCATCCTAGGCAGCTTTTTCAAGTCACTTGTGACGATTATCCTGACAAATGGAAATTCACCACAATAAATGTATCGAACGTGGAGCTTTAGACTTCCTTCTTGTTTTTCCCCACATCATGTGAAAGTGCTTCCTGTGAAGAATGATCCACTAAAATTAAAAAATATCAAGGTGTGTCTCTCTTAACCCTCCACAGCTTTGCTCGAGCAGCCGCGTGTCTCCGTCTCCTCTCAGCTGTGCTCGTTTAGGACAGGAAGGCACAGATAAAACCAATTTACATATTTTACACACTTATTGCCACAGCTGCCGAACTTTTGCTCACACCCCGGTGAGGAATTAATAAACACTCAACAACACTGTTTTTAATAATCGCTGAAGCCTTTGAGGCTTCATGTTAGCATTAACACTAGAATACATATACCTACATCAATACACACAGCCATTGTGGGAATCTTTTACCTTGAGCGATCACTGTTCTTCTTCTGGGAGGCGACTATGTATAAAGTGTGGTTTTTATCGCATCTTTGTCTGCATAGTGAGGCTGGACCAGTGTGAGTCATATTTAGATATACTCAAAGCGATAACATGTGCAAAGCTTGAATTATTTATTTTTTTCACAAACAAAGCTCCTCGCAAAATCCATTTGACATTCACTGTGCTAACCTAAAGCTTCTTCCTATCAATTGACCACGAATGCCTCCTAGTTGCTCTCCCATAATCTCGGCGGTAGCAGGTTCACCATTGACTCAGCATCTCTTATGCACATTTCCGTGTTGTTTGGAAACTTGAGCTCACTAATCCTTCGTTCTGTCCTTTTTGTTCTTTGTTCTCCTCTCATATCCTGTGGAATTTCTCCATGTGAGCGTCAGTTTTGTCCTTGAGAAGGATAGAAAGTCAAAAGGAGGCAATGATGTATTCCTGCTGACAGACTTAATCATTGATTCATTTATTCATGCCGTGTGGAGGCATTAACCCATTTATTCACTCATTCGAGCATTCATTACCGCCCTGATTGCATTTCCCAAGAAAAAAATCGGAGCCAAGACAGACAATAAAATATCATTGTTTTTGGTTTCCCCCCCCCGCTCATTATTTAGTTTTAAAACGTCACTTAGTTGAGTCCCGGCAAGACCGCCTCCATCTGTAAACAGACATTCTTTTCTCTTGTTGTAATTTGTCCTTCGTGTTGCGTCCTCTTTGACCTGAAGCCATTGTAATAGTTTCTTCTTGGGAAAAATTGCAACATCACAGCTGTTATTCTTGGCTTCACGGATGATACATAGTGTTGATCATCTTCATAAAAACTCAGTGGACTGACCTGTTTCCGCAAAACTAGAATGAATTCAGATAGCTCCCTCAAATGCAATGTTGACACCGGTATGGGATGGGATCAAAGAAACAAAGTCAAAGGGATACACAATGAATTATCTCTTTTTCTCAGTCTAAAATCTAACCCTTCCTGTCCATTCTAATACTAATGTTTTTTTTTTGGGATCCTCCTCCTCTCAGGCTATGACTTTGCCGCTGTCTTGGAGTGGTTTGCAGAGCGAGTGGACCGGATCATATTACTGTTTGACGCCCACAAACTGGACATCTCGGATGAGTTCTCAGACGTGATCAAAGCCCTGAAGAACCACGAAGACAAGATCAGGTGCTGCAGCGTTGCTTTATATCCGGTTCTACACAAAAGAGACGAGAACAGTTGTCCTCTTTCTACATTGATACCAACGTTATATTGTCAGCAGCTCTTTGCTTTCAGTCAACATCAACGCCGTTCTCTCTCTCGTGGTTTTTGGCAGGGTGGTGCTGAACAAGGCGGACCAGATAGAGACCCAGCAGCTGATGAGAGTGTACGGTGCCCTGATGTGGTCACTGGGGAAAATAGTCAACACCCCTGAGGTATAGTAGCAGGAGGAATTTGGGTTTAAAGCTTTCCACCATCTCATCTGGTGTTTGTTGCAGTTTATGCGGAATAAAATTATGAACGGAAATGCCGTATAAAGATACCTGAACACTGGGACCACAGCTCCGTTTGGACTTTATTGTCAAAGTTTCAACTCCCTGATCGTCCTGAGGCTTGTGGATATAATGCCACTATTTGTAAACCTTAATTTCATCTACTATACACAATATTTTAAAATTATTGAATATTTTATAGATCAGTGTTGTTTCACTGGAGACCCACTTTCTAAATATCGATCCAATTCACAAATGGGCCTGATCTATAAATTGTGAGAAGAGCGAATTTGTGGGTAAATTGACCTTCCTGACCATTTTTACTGCTCTTTCTGCATCACTTTATATTATCTTTAATAAAGCAGCCATTTTAAAGAGGTATATGTTTGATAAATCACAACTTAGTTTAATGTATGTGCTATTGAAAACATATACAGATGCTAAATACTTTATAAATGAAACCAAATGTATCTAATTATGGAGAGTTATCAGTTATCTCATTTGTTTAATTTATAAACAGAATGTATGCTTTCCTTTTTATATTAGATGTTAGTATGCTACAATTTTTTTTTATGTGTGTGTATGTGTGTGTGTATATATATATATATATATATATATATATATATATGTGTGTGTGTGTGTGTGTGTGTGTGTGTGTGTGTGTGTGTGTGTGTGTGTGTGTGTGTGTGTGTATATGTATGTATATATATATATATATATATATATATATATATATCTATCCCAAGAAAGAAATCGGAGCCAAGACAGACAATAAAATATCTTTTTTTTTTTTTTTTATATATATGTGTGTGTGTGTACAATGGTTATATATGAAAACTGGGAATGACTGATATATACTGTACATTAATGTGTATTATTGGTTGTTTACCAACAAACTGATCAATGTGGTTGCTTGCTCGTTGCCTTTTTAGAGTCAACTATGAAACTCTATTAGCTGAACTGTGCCTCTTATGTCTTCAGTCTTGTTGATTTCCTGTCCGTCTCCCTCGCTGACAGGTGATCCGTGTCTACATCGGGTCGTTTTGGTCCCACCCACTGTTGATTCCAGACAACAGGAAGCTGTTCGAAGCGGAGGAGCAAGATTTATTCAAGGACATTCAGTCTTTACCGAGAAACGCAGCGCTCCGTAAACTCAACGATCTGATCAAGCGGGCGAGACTAGCCAAGGTAGGGCTCAGATGAAAGGCTCACTGATGAGAATGTGTGTGTGTGTGTGTGTGTGTGTGTGTGTGTGTGTGTGTGTGTGTGTGTGTGTCCCCCCGCCCCGTCCAGCTGTTAACCTTGACAGAAAAAGCTTGTCGCTGTCACAGAACAAATAGGGCCAGACAAGTGAGGCCATCCTCCTCTGAGTGAATTGTTTCCTCTTCGCACAGGAAGTCAGGTATGAGGGGCGACGGGCCCGTTGTAGTTGGAGGAAACGCAGAGGATGCGCACGAACACACACTTATCAAAACCGGGAGTTGAGTGCAGTTTTCCTGTCTGACAGCTGATAGTGTGTGTGTGTTTGTATTGTGATGAGCTTCAAGGACACAAGGTGGATTCAGGGAAATCTACACGCACACATATCACCACGGCAACATAACAAAAAAAAGTTTCCCATTATTTTCGCTATGTCTAGTTATGTACTGTACTAATCTGGTTAAAGGAGTGTTGCGTGTCCCCGGACTCCAGGGTTGCAACACTCTGAAGCTTATAATGTTTGTGTTTTTATTAGTTTGTTAGAAGTAGTTAGTTGGTTTAATGTTTATTAGGATCATGACAATGAGGGTTGAGGATGGGACCGTGATAAAACTAAGGAAGTATGAGTAACATTGTTAAATCCTTCGTCCTAGTTGATATTCTTCATACATGATGCAGGAAGAACAACATATTTTGCAGCTGTGAACTCTGCTTTTTTGGTCACTGTAGCACGCACTGAGGGATTTATTCCCTCAATTACCCACATTTACCATCAACATCCCCATTAAAAGGTGTGCATTTTCTCTAAAAGGATTATGACTTTACTAGAACTTTACTTTCGGAGCCCATCTTGCTGTCCCAGTAAATTTGCCATTGAGTAAATGAGCTTCCGCTCTCTCAATGCAGGTCCATGCCTACATCATCAGCGCACTGAAGAAAGAGATGCCCACTGTGTTCGGGAAGGAGAACAAGAAGAAAGAACTCATCGGCAGTCTCGGAGATATTTACAAACGCATCGAACGAGAGCATCAGATATCACCTGGAGATTTTCCCAATCTGAAGAAGATGCAGGTAAACAGGGAAGAGCTGTGTGGATTCATAGATAGCGGGATTAAAGAGATGAGATTGTGATGTGGTTGTTTTCTGGTGTGTCTCCTTCAGGATCAACTCAATTCTCAGGACCTCAACAAATTCCAGCCTCTGAAACCCAAACTCCTGGAGGCGGTGGATGACATGCTGTCCCACGACATCGCTGGCTTAATGGTGCTCGTGCGCCAAGAAGAAAACCAGCGTCCCAAACCGGTCGTGAAGGGTGGCGCGTTCGAAGGCACATCGGACGGCCCGTTCGGCCACGGGTACGGCGAAGGGGCCGGCGAAGGCATCGACGACGCGGAGTGGGTCGTCGTTCGAGACAAACCTGCATACGACGAGATATTCTACACGTTGTCTCCCGTCAACGGGAAGGTGACTGGAGCCAACGCCAAGAGGGAGATGGTGAAGTCGAAGCTGCCCAACACGGTGCTGGGAAAGGTCTGGAAGCTGGCAGACATCGACAAGGACGGGATGCTCGACGATGAGGAGTTTGCGTTGGCCAATCACTTGATAAAAGTGAAACTGGAGGGACATGAACTGCCAGCGGAGCTGCCTGCACACCTGGTTCCTCCGTCCAAGAGGAAAATACCTGAGTAAATGTAAGATTACATCATCCTCTGACCCCAAAATCTTTAAGTAGACCTACCCCAATTAACATAGTTATACTCCTGTAGCCTTATAGCAAAATATTTGTCCCCATTTCCAACTCCTATTCCTGCTCTATTGCCGTCATCCCTACATCTGCAGTCTTTCCAAAGCTTTAAGCAAATATTACAACAAAGTATTCAGTTACACTCCAATAAAAATAAAGAACGCTAATTATTGCTAATGTACTGTTAGCGTGTGTATTCAAATGACACAATTCTGCAGCGCTGAAATGGCTTTTACAAGGGAAGAACAGCTTTATGAGTGTCCTACCATCAAGTGTCCTCTTTTGTATTTCAGGGTGAGCTATAGCTGTTAGGCAGGACAGGTGTTAGAGATGTTAGGACAACTGATAAGGTTATTAGTAAAGAAAAACAAATAAAAAAAAAATCTAAAAGAAGAAACACTGGAATACAGGAGACTGTAAGGTGACCCAAACTACTGGAAGAAAATGGGAGAGATGCGACAATGTGAAGATAATTCTGGGAGAAGGAAGATCGGGATATAAAAATGCTGAATATTATTGTATCTTTAATCAATAGAGAAGACTTATATTTGTCTGTAGTATTCCACACTAAAACATGTCACGGTATAATTTTGGCCTCTCACTATTCTGGTTTTTGTTTCGTGGCAACATAATAAACAGCTTCAAGGATTTCCTGCCTGGTCGTTTGAACACCCACACACAGACACACACACACACACACACGCGCGCACACACACACACACACACACACACACACACACACACACACACACACACACACACACACACACACACACACACACACACACACATACACATACATACACATACATACACATACACACAGACACATACATACACACAGACACACACAGACACACAGAGACACATATACACACAGAGACACATATACACACACAGAGACACGCATATATATATATATACACACACAGAGAGACACACAAACTCATACATACACACACACACACAGAGAGACACACACATACATGAAGACGATTATGAATATATAATTTGTAGCCTCAAATTATTATAAAAAGAAAATCCCTTACATTCACTTTTTGAAATGTTTAAACATTTGTGTTAACAACAGCGCCATCATCTACCGGAGCATCTGGATTTAACTACTGCAATGAATGTTTACTCTTATGGGAAACGAGTGTGGGGGTGAAAACTAAGAAGAACAAGTGGTTTGTCTCTTTCATGATTCATGCATTGTTCTAAATATCATTAACATGTTTTGGAAATACTGTGACTATAATATGGACCTATACAATGGGCTATTGTTTGGAGTGTGAAGACATCCTCAGTCTAAATGTATTGGACGGACTTTGAATGTTGAATGTGTTGACATTCACCTCCTGTATGTCTGCGTATGACCACATGTATCAGTGTTATTATTCGTAACGTGTATGTATTAAGTCTTAATAAGCGTCTCACAGGCTGTTAACTGAAAATGGATGAATCGGTTATTGGATGAATCGGTTATTGTTCACCTTGTGAAAGTGATCTAATCTAACCTAACCTGGCAGCCTGTCGAGTGAAAGCACAGCTGTTTGCTTTTTTGTGTGATAACAAAACACTAATAAACATGTTTTTTCTTTTCTTTTTTGAATGAAAATGTGGCTTTCCAACAACGTATGTGTTTAAATTGTATCCATGTAATAAATGTAATTGGATTCACTGCAGCGATATGCCAGTATGTATGTATATATACTTCACTGAAGGACTTTATTTGTGGTTTGTCACAAGTGAGAATCTTGACGATAATAAGATGAAAACGCCAAACAAACTAAATTTGGGTTCCCATGTGATTTATGAGTAAGACAGTGTTTACCCAGTTTTGAGCAGCAGAATTTACTTAACTGAAATCCCCTGTGTGCCATTACTGTGAATCTGCTGTACATAATAGGACTGTTTGCATTCCACAAACACAGATTGGGAAATCATCCCCATCATCTCGGGTGCCGGATGCATCACTTGCTCATACTCAACAGAGTAAATGTATAAAAAGATCACTTGTTGGATGTGGATTCTCTGCAAAACAAAGTCCTTGAAATTCACAAGTTGTTTTCATACCCTGACAGATTGCAACATGAAGTCCTGTGTACTGGTAAATACACCAAGTGGAAACACTGGCGATATGTTTTTTCTTTTTCCTTTTCTTTTTTAAGATGGTCATGCATTGCTGAATCTGTACTTCACTGCTTTTCTGTCGACATTAACAACAGTCCAAAAATGTAATAAAAATTAATTTACTCTACTTTATTTTGCCTTGTTTCGTTTGTGTTTAGAGCAATCAGAGTGATGAGTAGCAATATTTTTAGATGGGGAAAAAAAAATACTTTTTATATAAAGCTGCTTCCTTTAAATGATATGTTACTGGATGAAGTGCATTGTATGTGATTCAACTGTTAGAAAAATAAGAACCATTCTGTAAACTGTTAAATAAATCTCCATTTAATTTTGAAATTTTGTCTTTTCCACTCTTAATATAATAATAGCTTTTCTGACGAAGACAAATAGTAACTCATTAAGGAGGAATCAATGTTAATATTATGTAGTTAATTATTTTGAAATTACACTGGAGGCTTAAACTGTCAGAAATAATTATAATGTGCAAGTCATGAGATTCTCATTGGAGAACTATACTGTTATCAGTAATGTCAGGAGCAAATAAGTCCTAACATGTGAAGAATGTTTTTTTCTTCTGCTATAAGATGAGGGTTGATGCCACCTAGAGATGTACACTGTGTGCTGAAAGAAGAAGATAATCAGAGGCAAGCAAGCAAGCAACAAAACCTCACAATAGAGCTGGCAGGACTTTAAACATGCTTTTTCTTTTTTGTATCATTGGGATACACTCTAGGGATTCTGTGAATTACAAAAACATGTGTTAAGCTCCAACTAATAAAACTAAAAAAGGGTGGAGATGCTGTTTGGTGCAAAAGGAAAGAAGATAAATTTGTCATGATAAATCTCGAGGGGTTCATTCTTATCTTGGATTCAGTTGAGGGAGGGTTTCTATCCCTGTTACAGTAAGTCAGTAAGAGATCATTCTGATTTAAATGCAGTATGAACGTGTGTAATGGTCCTTTAAAATGTGCTGTATTTACATGAGGGGGAGATTTACATGTTATCATCAAGAGTTACTGACATTGACCATAACATAACACGAGCTAAAAGAAAGACAGGATACATAGCATGAAATATTAGACATTACAGCTATCATCGAGGGACTTCCGTGTGTGTGTGTGTGTGTGTGTGTGTGTGTGTGTGTGTGTGTGTCTGGGGGGGGCAGGAAATCAGAGCATCCCCTCGCACTGTGAGACCCCTTAAACAAATACAGATACACACAAACACACACACACACACACACACACACACACACACACACACACACACACAGAGAGAGAGAGAGAGAGAGAGAGAGAGAGAGAGAGAGAAGATGCAGCACTCTCTCCTCTCACACAGGAAGTTCTGTTCTTGTCTGCCATTTCCTGTCTGTCCCACCTTGACCCACACACACACACACACACACACACACACACACACACACAAAAAGGAAAACTAATTTGTCGATAATAAAAAGTAATGAAGCAGGACAACTATTTAAAGGAGCATTCTAGTTTTTCCTGGAAATTGTGGAGAAATTACACAAAACCGGAAAGAGACGAAAGAGAACGACACAGACAGAGAGAGGACAAGGAGACAGCTGGGACGTGTTTGTCTCAGGTTTGGGTTGGTATCTTATCGTTTCAGGAGGGAACTCAATTAATCTTGAGCAGGTTTGTCAATGATAAAGATGTCTGTCAACGGTGAAATATGAATGTTTATGTGTGGTACGTGTTTGTCTGGTGGGGAGGCACGCACAAGGAAGCTATACATCAGGATTACACGCATACACCCAGAGACATGAGGGAACCGGTATCTGAGAACACAGGGTGGGGTGATGTTCTCACACACACACACACACACACACACACACACACACACACACACACACACACACACACACGTCACATGTCACTGTCATGTTTGTTGTAAACACAACATAAACATCATCCTGCAACCATGATTTAAGAAAGATACTAAATAATATTAACTCAAAGTACATGATATTTTTAGCTACCAGCTGCATTACATTGAAAGGAGACGCTCAGTTGTCGTGGAAGAGAGAAGAAGAGAAAGTTATCAATAAATATCCTTCATAATAGATTGATTTATGATTGAGTAATATATGAGTTTGAATAATAAAAATAGCATGTATTACAAAAAGCACTGGACACCAATATGATACTTACTGGATGTCAGAGGACATGAATTAAAATGAATTTACTATACTAATAAAGAAATCACATCTCCAGGTTTCCAGGTTTTTATTATTCATTCATTAGAAATAGTGTGTAAACTTTGTTAGAAACGGCATAAATCCTTGTATAAGAAATGTGCTGTGATTGCATACACTGAATGTACAAACATATTGTATCCTTCAGTGCATTTATAATTCTCCTTAATGTAACAGACTCTTCAGTGGGTTTGTTGGTGACTTCTGCAATGATCCACTACAAAGTGCTCATATTTAGTCCAAATACTGTCCTGTATTAAACCATTAGCCAATGCAGAAGTGCCTTAAACATGCATTCTTTCCACTGGCCATCAGGGGCGACTCCTCCAATGGCAAAAATAAGTCTGATTTGTATCTGATTTTGCATACAAGCGACAATAAAACCAACTTATAATATGATATCTGTTGGTTTACAGATTAAATTGGACAATGTGAAGGAATACCAAAGGCATTTTCAGCACCGTTTTCTCATGAAGCGTGAAGCTAGCCACCGAGACTCACCAGGAGGTGGCAGTATACCGATAAGAAGTAAGGATACTTATGTGGACAATAATCAGAGGGCCAATACTCAGTACTTGTGGGTACTACCTCCCCAGATTGATCCCCTCTGTGCAGCGACATGATCCCTCACCAGCTTCCCATCAGACTGAACCTGCTCAAACTACAGTAGTGTAGTGGAGTACCCTGACACAACCACTCGTGACTCAGAACTCATCGCTGCTTCGACGTGTGTGTGTGCATGCTCAAGGGTGGAGTGGTCACAGGGTCGGCCGAGTGGTGACACCCTCCTGTTAATTGCCCACTGTCTCCATGGTGACAGAAGGTGTGAGAGCAGGGCACGGTAACAAAACAAAATACACATTTATTTCACCCACACCTTTCGCTCAATACTGCCCTTTTAGTGACGACCAGGGTTCATTCAAATTATCTCGGAGTTCAGTCAAATCATGAAGTGAATTTAAAGAGACAAGTACGTTGAAAGTGAGCGATACAGGTATGAATCTAGCTCATAATAATCAAATAATAAATTAAAGCTTAGTGTAGGTGGCACGGATCCAGGTACAAGCTATCAAAAATAAAGACAATGACACATGCTGTTTGCACAGGTGCCGGGTCCGCTGTCTAAAGTGTCTCTGTGTGTTAAAGGTAAAGTTCTGGTGGCCGTTCTGTGAACCTCTTCCTGGCTGAAACAGAGGTCATGGAAGAGGTCAAAATCCTGTTAAAACACACATGATGCATTAGTTCATTTATTTGGACGCTACAAACGTATGCCCATCCCATTTTTCAGAGAATCTCTGGTGGCGTTTTGCTCGCCAAACAAATCCGACCTTTGACTTTTAAAATAACAAGTATCGCATTTCGGAAAAGCGGGAGCCATTTCTATAAATATACAGTATCACCTTTTGACCGAGAGTAAATTCAACCAAAATGTTAACACTGTTATTTCATACTCTTTTGGGGATGACAAATAAAGTTAATTGTTGTGTTGAATTAAGAACGATTCCATAAAGTTTAAGCATAGCATCTCATATGCTGCAAATGTTTGTTAATGCCCATCAATTTCTGTACTGTGCCTTCTTCCTCTTTCTTCAGTTCATGCCAAATTTGGTAGCTTTCCTGTATCTTGTGCGCCTGCATGTCTGCGTGTGCGTGCATGTGAGTGGAAGTGCGTGTGCTCAACACACAGGAACCGCTTCCCTTTAGTTTTCATCATTGTTATGCAAGAAATGTCCGAATGAGGAATTCCCTGAAACGTTATCGTTAAGGAACATTATGTTTTGGGTATTGTTTTTCTTTTTAAGAGAGAACATGGCTCCAGACTGACTCAGCTGAGGACGTCTTATCTATTCAGGCTCGGAAGTTAACCATTCATCAATATGATTCTCGATGATTAATGTGAGAACAGTGAGTTCAAGGTGTTGAGAACTAATGTCATCTAAAGGGGAACTTAACAATTTTATACATCAAGATTAGTTTTCACATTTTGAATTACTGTAGAATATTGATGTTTACCAGTCAAGGAGGGTCCGATGAAAGACGTTATCTAGCTGCATCATGGGAAGTGTAGTATCCAGTGTTTTTGGAGCTTAAGTCTTACGAGGGACTAAAAAGTTCCAATATTTTTTCCTCTGATAAATCAATCTTGACCATTCTTGTTTTAACTAGTCTCTTGTGAGTTCCCTTAACTTAACATACTACACTTAAGTGCAATGCTAAACATCTGGAATACTCTTTTGAGTGGATTTTCATGCAGTAACTGCTCAAGTGCATCTAACTGCAAAGATCTCTACAGTTGTTGCAATTATTGAATTTTTTGAGAAAGTGTTTTCCATTTCATTGGAGAGGAATACACTGATGGAAAGTTTTTCAAATCTGTTTTCTAGATCAGTTATATCAGTGTTTCATTCTAAGATATATAGATTAGGCCCAATGTCACCTCCCACCAAAGAATCCCCGCTCCACTTCTGGTTTAATTCTGCATTTTCAAGACTTTTTCCTTCTGGACACTTTGTGTTTTAATTGCCTAATTTTGCTTTGTTGTGCGTCAGGGTTGAGCATTTTCTGGGTGGTCGTCCTGGAGAGCCGGCACGCTGACTGAAAACGCAGGGAACAGTGGATCACTTAATGAATGAGCGTCTGTTATCTGAACTGGTGGAGAGCCGGCATGAGAAGAGGATGTGCAGCAAGGCAACGGTGGTTATTGTTTGCTAAACATTTTCCTCCTTAACAGGATGTTAGTAAAAAAAAACAAAAAAAAACACAACACTGAAATATAGACATAAATTGACAGTCATCAAAAAAAGCTCTTTTACCCTCAGTTGCTTCTCTTTATTCCTGAGATATATAAATAAGTTCCTATCCAAATCTATAAAAAGACCATATTTGACACATACCAAGTAAAGATATCTGAGTTTTTCCAAATGTCCCTCTATGATTTATCAAACACACAATTCCTCTTCTCAGATCGGCCTTCCTGGTGTTAAACCTAACACACTTACAGATACATAAAACTAAAGTGTGGTTTGAAGAAAAATATAAAATGAAAAAAGAGAGAAAGAGCAAAGACTAAAATAAATTCACTCTTACTCTCCACATGCCTCTGCTGCCCCCCAGTGGTCACCCAGTTACCATGACGTTGTGTTATATTTAGGTCAAGTAGTGTAAATCAAACAACACATTTGTTCTCATTTGTTTAAGAATACTATAAGACATCATTTAAGAAAAAACATTTGACAAATGTCCATTAAAATACAAGAGTGTGACCCTTATTTGGAGTTTTACACACACAGTAAAATTACATTATGAATCATTCAGAGTCTTAATGCTATAGGCTAAGTTAACAATCATCTCTTCAAACTGTGTTTATTGTCACGCACCAATCTCCAAGCCAAGTTCCTTTTATTCGCAAATGTAATTGGCAATAAACCATTTTAAATTCTAATTCTGAACCCACAACCTCAACATGGCAGGTTTTTAAAATCTGTTTTGGCCAGTTATTTGTGTTCTCTGATGAATTGTGACTTCATTTGCTGAGGTCACATCTGCCGAGATGCTCCATGTGTCATGTGTTCCACCCTCCCCATCCTCCACCGCATCACTGCAATTTGTAAGGCGGATTTTCCATTTCACACTGTCTTCATATATTGTCTTTATATATTTTCCTAAAGGTTTTGAGCCTTGTAGGCCTACATATAATACATTGTGTCTAACACATGCCTGTTTTAATATAAATGGTTTACATTTATATTACAGTCAAATTTGCTTGCTGAGGGAGATTTTGCTGTTTGCACACGTCCCTGTAAGTGCATTGTGGTTGCATTACTCCCCTTCCTCTGTTACAAACCACAGGGTGCAGTTTGAGGTAGCAGAGGGTTGATTTCTGCAGCAGTCAGCCTCCGCTGTTTTGTGTTTGTTTGTCTGTGTTATTGATCTGGTTGTCTCTTTACCTTTATATGTCTATCCATCACCAATGACTGACAACCAGAAAAAAAAATATATGTCTTTGTTTCTCAATATTCTAGTTGCAGAAGTAACTTCATACATGCAGGCTATATTCCTTACTGTGACTTTAAGGTAAATGCACATTGTGTGACACAGTAACAAACACAGAATTTGACAAACCTTAATTAAATGTAACAAAAAAAAACACACACCTGTTCTGAGCTAACAAGTCACACCTATACAGTGTATAGAATATGGACCTGAGTGTTACCACTCGACATTTAGCTGGGAATTAAACAAGCGATGCAAATATATAGTTGGTTCAGCTGGTTTCATGATGATTTCACTTGATATTGTGTAGTGTAGTAGTAAGTTGTGTATGTCGACCATGTAGTAAGTTGTGCATGTTATCGTATGTGGTTGAGACATTATAACGTGGCCCTGTGGTTTGCAGGCCAGCTGGGGGCCCTCCCCACCTCCGTCTCTTCATTTGCTGTCAAGAATCTCAAAGATTATGTTTTTTTAGACACCCAAAACATACAAATCCATATTAATCCTGCTTCTTTAATTAATTACAACATTATTAGTCAGTATTAATAACATCGAAATAACAAAATATGACCTTCCATTTTCATAAAAATAAATAAAAATCTTTTCATTTGACATGTCACAGAGAAGAACATATATTAGGCCCTTTGGTTTCAGCTAAAAAGAAGATTTCCAACTAAAACTCTTAAAAAGTTTGTTCTTAACCTGCACTACGAGAAGAGTGACATATTTTAGCTGCTTGTTTATGCACATTATCTTGCCCATTACTGAGACCAAAGATAGTGTTTCAACATGTTAACCCATATCCTTTAAAAGAACCCACATGGGAATCTGCACACTGCACACTGCACACACACACACACACACACACACACACACACACACACACACACACACACACACACACACACACACACACACACCACACCACACACACCACACACACATCAAATTACCGAGGTACGGATATGTTTTCTTATTTTATCGAACCTGCTCTCACACCCACAATAGCTGTCCCCCACCGCTCTCTTTTTTACTGAGAAGCGTTGACCACATGCCGACCAGAATGCAAGCAGGTTGCATGCTGGGTAGTTTCAGGTTATGTTCTTCATGATGTTTGTCATGGAACACACACACACACACACACACACACACACACACACACACACACACACACACACACACACACACACACACACACACAGACACACACAGCATTATAAAAGTGAGGGGCTATGAGTGAAGCGGACAGAAAGAAGACATCTTCAAGACAATAAAGTAGTCGGGCAGGACATTCACGATAATAATGATGATGATGATGATGATGATGAAGAACCCCATGACTCTGATGACCTGCACCTTGCTTTTCTCGTCTCTCGCTGTCCTGGCATATCAAGGTAAGCTGTTTGCACGCCTCTTTTTATTTATCAAATTAATCTTCAGGTCAACGTAATCATTTCTTAATGTCTCTCTTGGGGACCAATTACTGTCTCATACCAGGTCAAGATAATCAATGATACGGTCCAATAATTAAAAAATAATTAGATAAAAACTAAGAAAAGAGTCAGGTTGTGACGTCATGAGGGGAAAGGTCTAAAAATGTAATTAAAAGTCGATAAAAGTTAATACTATTAAGTTAAGAGCATTTCAATGATTTAATAGAAAAAAAATCTTTGTTTTCAGCAAAAAGAGTCTGTTTACAGCCTAATTGTTCTCTAATAAGTAAAATGGTAAAATGGGCCAAAAAGATGTGATGGTTTTGTGTTGAATATCACTGAGTCTGATGTTCTGTATATCTTTATTGGTTTCCCAGGCAGCTTTTGTCCAGACGAGTGCTGCTTTAAATTCATCTCCACACGGCTGCGTAAAGACAACGTGGTGAGCTACAAGTTCACAGATGAGCGGTGTTCAATGGAAGGTGTCTTGTGAGTGTCTTATCTCCTGTTATTACACTTCAACCAAGAATCCAAAGTGTGAATGTATATATATATATATATATATATATATATATATATATATATATATATATATATATATATATATATATATATATATATATATGAATATATATTTAGATGTAATAGATAAGCAACAAATGATAACAGAGTGTTTGCTTGGCATCAACAATCTTTGTCTCTGTTTTAGCTTCATGATGAAGAACGGAGCTAAAATCTGTGCCGACCCATCTGTGCGGTGGGTCAAGTTGGTCATCGAGGCCAAAGAGAGGCTGTGAACCAACTAACCCAGAGGACATCTTTAACACCACACTTAATTGGTGATTTATCCTCATATAGCTTTCTATGTTAGATCAAAATAAATGCAAAAAAAAACTATTTTTTATAATCTGTGCTTTTGTCTGTTTTAATTTAGTTTCAAGTGATGTATTAAAAAGATAGTTTCCTGCTTTATTAAATAAAAATCATGTATTACTTGATGTCTCTGTTTTGACTTCACCACATAGCACAAACACTTTGATCAGAAAGAATTCGAGGGCACTTTAGATTCATACACGTTCTGCGAAACAGTAGTGACACATCGGAGTTGAAGTGGTTTCTGGCGGAGCAAGCCACAGGAAGTTCAGATCTGCATTACAAAGGCTTGTCGTCAAGCACAAACAATCACTTTTAACTCTTTTTAGATCGTCACCGTCTGCAGTTCAATTAGTGGCCAGCAGATGGCTCTCTTCTCCACTCTGTTTCACGTTTTCTCCAAGTGTAAATGTTTCATATTAGTTTCACAAAGCCAGATTCTTTATTGCTCTATGTCGACTGCAGCAGAAAATGAAGAGTTGTTTAATCTCATTTTTAATTGCGCTTTTGACAACTCGGTGAGGTGGTGTTCAGCTCTGTATCTCAGCTCTGTTTTTCACCAGCTTAACTATTTATTACTATTGTCTACCAACTTCGCATATTGCAGTATAATATGGTGCAGAATTATTCCAGTACGCACAATGCTATAATAAAATGGGTTACAGACCAAATGATTAACTAGCTTAAAACTAGCGCCTAAACAGCTTCTCTCTGTAAATCTTCCTTTCTATGCATTTTTAATCATTGAGAAACATTTCAACAGGTCCTTTCAAGACAAAATTCAGACGAATCAGAGGGTGTCAAAATCAAATCAAAATATTGTGAGTATAATAAGTGTAACTCATCATCTGTTGGCGACTGGCTCAGTGGTGAGCAGGGTCGTCCTTCAATCAGAGGATCGGCAGGTTCGATCCCCGGCTCCACTAGCCCATGTCGATGTGTCCTTGAGCAAGACACTTAACCCTAAATTGCTCCCGTAGCTGCGCCTACGGTGTATGACTGGTTGATAATCCTGATGTGGCACCTTGCATGGTAGCTCCTCTCAGTGGGTGAATGATGTCATGTAGTGTTAAAGCGCTTTGAGTGGTCGGAAGACTAGAAAAGCAGTATACAAGTATGGGCCCATTTCCATCTGTGCATTTGGTTTTGTGTGCAGCTAACTGGGTGTACTGAGAAATCATAGATTGCTATTCTGTTTACAATTTTTCGGCCTCCGTAGTTGATCTTTGCAACCTACAATGCAATAAAAAAAGTTTTCCACAACCAAAATGTTTGAGTTTTGTGCTACCTCGAGCTGGGGTGCCCTTTTGTAGGTTTGTGCCTGTACTGATATCTGCACTTTACATCCCATGTCACTTTTGCTGCATTTAAGGAAATATTTAAAACATTTCAACTTAAAGCTGGAATTAAGTAGTCAATACACAGTATTAATGCTTCCAAGTTGCTGCAAACCACTCTGCTGACAATCGAAACAGTCTAGAAATACGACACCATCCTCAGACAACTTCCTTAAGTGCACAACACATATGGACAAACACGGCACTTGTAATGACTTGGTAATGGATGCATTCATATAACAAGTTGGAAGGCTTTGTGTCACAGATCTTCTGCAGGTGCATGGAGAACATTTAAATACTGGGGAGGGCGTCACGTTGCCGCCGGCACTGGGGAGGGCGTCGGAGGCCGTCACGTTGTGCCACCAGCAGGCAAACAAGAGCCTATGGACAGAGCGGTTGCATTTAATCAAATGTTTCTTCTGTTTGATGGCACATGAGACACACACTTGTTACAGGTAAATAGCAATACAGGAATTGCATAATTACCATTTTCTATACTCCACCATAACATGTTTTAATACAACAAGCTTCAAACAAAATGAAGATAAATACCTTTGGTAAGCAAGACAGTCAGCGCACAAACAAGCAAGGCCCAAAAAGCTGCCATGGCTTCAGTTTTTTTTTCAGTTTAGTTTATTTTATATAGCCCAACATCACAAATACAAGTTTGCCTCGGAGGGCTTTACAATCTATAACATCCCTGTCCCGGGACCTTACATCGGATCAGGAAAAACTCCCCTAAAAAGATAGTAAAAACCCTTTCACAGGGAAAAAAGGGAAGAAACCTGAGGGAGAGCAACAGAGGAGGACCCCTCTCCCCGGATGGACAGAAGCAATAGATGTCATGTGGCCAGAATGAATAGCGTAGTTACAGCACATTCAATGAATATGACATGGTCCATGATCCAGATAATCCACGATCAGTCACCAACAAAAAATATTGCCTGAGCCACATGGCAGGTTAATATCCCCATTGAGCAGGTGTCCCAGCTGTTGCTCATCAGCTCTAATTGGCTCTCTCTTCAGAGAGTCAGTGCTAGTTTAGATTAATTCCTTCCTGTGACAAGTGTCATACAATCTATCCAATCATAAAACTCTGAGAATGTTTATTTTTATTTTTATTGTATCACTTAAAGCTCCATAATAGTATTTTAAATAATTAAAATATCTCTTGTGATAGTGGAGATATGAGACATTATAGATTAATGGCGGCCATCTTGGGTTTTTGCATATTTAACCTATTTCCGCAGCAGTAATTGCTTAGGACTTTTAGTATGTTATTCAGGACACATTATAGAAGACCTCTGTGCACAAATAAATTATGTTGCATTTTTTTCCATTTCAAAAGTTAGTTTGCCTGGAATATGACAATTTAAAGCCTTCTGTCAATGCTAAAATGAAAACACGCCGAGCATCACAGACCGGTCTGTGGGTTTAGATCCCAGGGCTCTAACTTTGTGAGACATTTCTAGACAAACTCACCACAAAGTCTCCTCCTGCCCCAGAAACACGCCTCAAATGGCGTCAAAGCGATGCCACCCCGCTTTTCTTTAAATAGCTTCAGACCCAGATTTACATGTTCTTCCACGCCACTCTGCATGCTACTTCATATACGCGTTAACATATGCAATATTATGAGCACTGCTACTAGTTGAAAGCTCCCGTTAGGCTTCAGCACAGTTGACCTATAAGAGGAGATGGTCTGGTTAGATGTGTGGAGGACCTTGCAGCATACATTTGCACATTAATGAAGGGGGACATAATCAGGCGGGAGATGGGGCAGCTCGAGTGCTTCTTGTTTACAATTGTGAAGATCATCACCAATCATGTTATTGAATAAAAAAACATTCAAAGGTCACTCAAAACGCTCTGGATTTGCAGTTAGTTGGGTAGAAGTAGTCGTTCATGAGACAACGGAGGGAGTTGTGAATATGTCCTATTAAATGAGCATATAAACATGTCAGCATGACCTAGCAGAACGAAATGAGGACACAAGCAGCAATGATGGAAGAACTGTGCACGTCCTTTACTTGGGGAAAAGTACCAAAACATGTGTGTAAAAATCTTCCATTACGGCACTAAAATCCGACTTAAAACTACATTTTGCTGATGACATGTTTATGTAAGTATCTAAAGTAAACATAGTCATTATGTGAGTGGTATCAGTACAGTTTATAGGATATTATGAGATTGTGCATGCATTGGGAGCATTTTAATGTTGTAGCCAGTTGAGGTAAAGACACTACTTTATAAACAGCTGGTACCTTTGTCTAGGTGTGTCCAACCTCAGGGTCAGGACTCAGGACCCACCATAGGGTCACAAGATAAATGTGAGGGGTCACTGGGTTAATCAATAACAATTCATTGCATTCTACGGTATAAGATTATCATATGTTTTATATTAATGTGACATTTTTAATCGGCTAAATAGTGACTAGTTGTCAGATAAAGCATCATATTTACAGCTTAAATGTTGTGGAGTAAAAGTTTAAAATCGCATAGAATAAAAATACTCACATGAACCTCAACACTGTATTTAAGAAAAGACAGATATCTATATATCTAAATATATATATCCTCAGATATGTGTGTTTTTGTCTCTCAACGAAGATGAGTTGTTATTTTTTCAGATGTCGTGATACATGAAAACATGTAACGATCACTGAAGCCACAACATGGTGAGTCAGTGGCCTTCTGTGACTGAAAGAGCTCCCATGTTGGTGAGCACAAAGACTTTCCAACAGTCAAACCATTTTTGTTCATGGAAAGCTGAATGAAAACATGACTTGGTGATCCACTTGTTTAGGGAACGTTGTGTAGCGTCACGGGAGATAATCTGCAGAAGGAAGGCGAGAGAGAGAGAAAGAGTGAGTGAACAGTCCAGTCATTGTGGTGATGATCCAGTCGGGGGCGACGGACACAATGGAACACACACACACACACACACACACACACGTGAACACACACAACACACACGTTAACACCATAGTGAACACACACACACACACAGTATGTACTGTATATAAATAATTAGTGTGTGATGTTAGCTTTTCCTGACAGATATGGGATCAACAATTATATCCTGAGAGAAGGGGTGTGTGTTCGTGTGTGTGTGTGTGTGTGTGTGTGTGTGTGTGTGTGTGTGTGTGTGTGTGTGTGTGTGTGTGTGTGTGTGTGTGTGTGTGTGTGTGCAGAAGCAAGAGGATATAGGACAGGGGAAGAATCACAAAGGATATTTTTAGCACAAAAGTGTTACAGCATGTGCCAACACCAACACCTGTCACTCTCACACACACACACACACACACACACACACACACACACACACACACACACACACACACACACACACACACACTGTGCTTATTACGATGCTCACCGTGTTAACAGGCAAAGGGAATATTAGTAAACCTAACAAACCCATCAGAGTTACATTTCTGAGTCACGGAGCAGATCTCAAAACCAAAATGTCACAACACGTGTAACTTGTCTTGTCACGTTGTCATGGTAATAAGCATCAGCGCATGACACCGCATGATTTGGCTGAGCAATCCAATGATGATCGAGTTCAGCGGTCCAGATTTATCAGAGTCCTTCGCTGTAAGACACATGATAATGCTGCTTTGCATCACAAAAAGAAGTAAAACTGCCTTCTATGGCCGCTATCTTGTGTGCGTGTCAGAGAAGATTAGAAAGGAAATTAAAAGTGGGAATTGAACAGAAATTAAGAGAGAGAGAGAGAGAGAGAGAGAGAGAGAGAGAGAGAGAGAGAGAGAGAGAGAGAGAGAGAGAGAGAGAGAGAGGCGACCAAAAACCTTGAGATCAATATCTTCCATATAATTACCTACAGCTTCCTGGGTTGCTAGGAGACCAAATAGAGACGAGAGAGAGGGAAAGAGAAGAAGATACGGACAGAGCACACGCACACGCACACGCACACGCACACGCACACGCACACAATAATTCAGGGTTACACTGATTCCTTTTTGTGTGTTTTTGTGATGAGTAGACCGACAGAAGAGATGAGGAAAGAGAAGGCGAGGTTAAAAAAAAAAGTGGAGGAATTAAATAAAGTCTGAGAAGAAGGAGAAAGGTTGAGGGGGCAGAAATACATGTCTGGTCTTTAGAGGATTTGGGTGCATGAATAATTACTGAGGCATTTAACTGACCAAATGTTTTCATCTTTCTAATCCCACGTCCACGTTGTCCTGTCTTTCCTTTCACCTTCATCTCCTCTTCGTCCTGATGTGTCTTTGTTTGCTCTCTTTTCATTGTATGCCTTATTTCCATCGTTCTCTTTCTTTCTTTTTCTACTTTCCGTGTCTTCCTTGCTTTCCAGTTTCTCTCATTGTCTATCAATATATGTATTCAGAGACATACATCTGTTACAATTTCAGGGATGACAAACAATTAAGATTGAAAACATCCATTACAATATTATGTATTATTACAGACAAGGTACATTTTGCAAATGTAATCTATTAGCATTAAGCTACGGAAAACAAAAGGTCCTCTTTTATGTTCATCATATAATAATTTGAATGACAGCTGAACGCATTCATGCCTTTTATCACTCATTCAATCACTCAATTCAGACGGCTTGTAGAATGCGATCTCATTGAACGGCAACATTAGATTGGTGCACTGTTCCTTTAAATGGAGAGAGGGGATGGGGAGAAGAGAGAGAGAGAGAGAGAGAGAGAGAGAGAGAGAGAGCGAGAGGAGAGAGGAGAGAGGAGAGGAGAGGAGAGAGAGATGTAGTAGAAAAGGGGGTCTTGTGTGCACTTTCTCTTTGTCTTGGGAGGTGTGTGGGTCGAGTGGGATTCGACCAAAAAGAAAGAAAAAGAAAAAAAGAAAGTGACTTCAGAGGATATTTCTAAAAAAGAGCTTCAAATCTGTCCAGGATTTATTTATTTTTTCAACATTTTAAAGAGGAACTGTCATGATTTAACATTTCTGAAGAACATTTTGGACATGGAAACAACTGCCAGACGTCACGACTTCTGATGCTCAATTTTAAGAAACTCAAGAAAGGGATTCAAATGAGAACATGTCAACAGTCTTGAAGATATTGAAAAAGTCTTTAATTTACTTCTGACTGTTTGGTGGGACTTCAAAAGCTGGAACAACCTGAAGGTTTTCTTTAGTTGACTTTGGGAACATATTGCGATTGTTATTCTATGGACATATAGTGATTTCTTTTATTTTTTAGATTTACACTACTAGTCGTTATTTATTTGAATGCATAGTGACGTAGTGAATGTGATTCAGGTGGTGAATTGTGAGCCAACTGTTGAGGAGCCCTGCTATTGATCTAATTCTCAAAGGATTCACTTAATCAACATTGATTATCTTCGACTTCTATACTTCTTTGTCCAGAGGGGAGTGACTAAGAGGAAAAATCATTCAAATCCTTCTGTAGACACCTACAAAATAATATATAGTTCACCTGCTTATCACCAGCTATTTTAGCCTCAAGACACAAACAATAAGACAGGAAGATGGCACAGAAAGAAGGAGGAAAAGAGCTGGGCCTTGTTAAAGCCGGGGACCATCTTGGGGCCAAAGCCATAGCTGGGGTCCCTACAGCAGGTGGAGGCGTGGTGGTGGAGGTCCGGGAGAAGAAGGGACCTCTGCGGGCCGCGATACCCACAATGCCGTTCCCTTTGGCTGTCATCTGTCTGTTCCTCAACACCTTCATACCTGGACTCGGTAAGTTTTGGAATCGCACTTCCCTCTTCTCTCATTATGGACTCATTGTTTGTGTTTGGAAAAGTCACTGCGGAGGAAGTCACGCAGACGTGCCAGATAAACAAGGGAATATACAGGAGAGTGACCATAGTGGTTACATTGAAAGTTTAGTTACTCAAATAAACTCAAACTGTGTCCACCTTTCTTACTGTAGTCTCTCCATTTCAACGTGTCCTCATGCAATATTTTTATGTTACGAAAAGCTTTTTCATATTTGGTTTCTCCTGCGAATGTCCAGCAAGTCTTTTCAAAATAAACTTCCATCTTCACAGGAAACTACATGGTTCAGAGAGGATTGCTGTTTCTTACTTTCTTAACCGAAGTTTCGAGACAAATAAAACAACATCCAGCCGTGTCGTTATATCTCCTGGTTCACAATATTGATTTTGTGGGCTGTATATTAATTACTTTACATAATTTTTTTAAGTATATCTCCAAGCTATCCTGACCATTTGGACACCGAACTCAAATCTCTGTCTACCTGCATTTTCCTCTGTGCACACATACACGTGCATGTGAGAAAAAAAGGATGAGAAAGATGGCGAGAGACACCGCTCACACCTTGTGCTATAATAAACGTGTCAAGGCGTAAATACACATTGTGGGCGGATGCATCTTCACAGCTGGTAGAGACATCGTCACTGATGCCAGACTCAATATCTGTGTCGATATCGTGGATATGAATCTCGATACTGTAGTTTTACGACGTGACCTCAGTCGCTCATCTTAGAAGATGTTTTTAAACAGTATCAGAAAAAGTAAACCTATAGTTATATAGATTGTGAATTCTGTCACGTTCCTCAGCCTGGATGTCTTTCTCCCCAGTAATTACCAGACGGATGTCTTCATAGCGATCACCAAATAACCTCAGACGTGTCCCCTCCTCCCCTCGCCTCTGATCTATTGGTCATAGCTCTCTGGAGACGTATCTTGTGCGTGATTGTCATCCTCTGTTATCTTTCCCTCCCGAAGAAGGCTTCAGACACCAAATTCTGGATCTTTTCTCTTATTCATGAATTTCTTTCTGACACGTTTACACACATTCAGCAGTCTATTTGCTGCAACCTTTACTACAGTTAATACTGAATAGCTGACCGTGTGTGTGTGTGTGTGTGTGTGTGTGTGTGTGTGTGTGTGTGTGTGTGTGTGTGTACAGTACGAGTGTGTGTGCAGGTTGGCCTGAATGCCTTGACATTTCATTGAACAGCTGCGCTTAGTTGCCATGGCAACGCTGGCTGAAATGAACACACAATGCTTGCTTACACTGTGTGCGGCGCGTGTGAGTCAATGACTGTTTGGGTCTGAGTGACGGAAGACAGCAGCTTCTTCTATTCAACCTCGTGCTGTAAAATGCACGCACGCATTTTGTGCATCACAGGGAGAAAAATATGTTTGTTGACGAACACGTGCAGCATAACTGGAGCTTAAAAGCTCTTTTGACCTTGAAAATCTCAAGTCACATTTCCTGAAGATTACATTAATTCGATGGCATACATGGAGGGCTGAACCTGTCCACTATCAAGCATGATAGTCGCTTTGTCGTTGCGCTGGAGATACTGTTTATCTAATAGCGGTCTAGCTAACCTGGCACCTCTAAAATAAAAAAATAACACGTGAACTAACTGCTTCCCTGTTTTTTTTCATTCGCCTTAAGCTAGGCGACACATAGTGGCTGCACTTTATAGCTTCATTTTTACGGCACACAGATGTCTTTTCATCCAACATAAAGAAAGTGAATAAGGTTCGTGGAATGTTGAACGACTCATCGAAAAGGCATTATGGTGGACTGTTGGTAGGAGACAAAGGAAAAACTATTCTCGCTGAGTTCGATGAGAAGATAGGTACCACTCTCATGTTACCGCGTTAACAGTGGCGCTCGAGCAAGCGTTAGCATAAAGACTGGAAACAGCTAGCCTAGCCCCGTCCAAAGCTAATGTGGTCACATGCTGACGTTTTGTCAGGTCCCTCGGCGTCGCTTTCTAACGCCTTTGTACCACGCCAGATCACACTCCTGGAGCATTTTCTCTGAGTGTCTTTTAATGACGCAGATGGTTTACGTAGTTACTTGAAAGCCCAGTGCCATCATATGCAGTCATATGCATGCTGAGGGGAGCGTTGTGCGTCGGTATCAGACGCTGTGGGACGTGACAAATCGTCTGTCTTTGACGCTCTGGGAATGAAAACCGGCTGGTAACCACATATCTTGTGTGTTTAATATGTAGTCAAGTTGTGGTTGTGGACTTAAGTACTGTAACTTCAACAGCTGGGACCAGGAATCTAGCGGAGAAGTCAACAGTTGTTTGTCAAGGAAGCATATCTTTAAGCTTCGGACAGAGCCAGGTAGACACACACAGACACAGCGGCGTGGTGTTTTTATTTTTCACAAGGAATGGCTCCATGAATCTAAAATAGGAGGTTGGATGTTTTCCTGATCGAGCCTCAAATGTGACGAAAAAGTGTGCATAACATTGAGTTGGAGGATTCAATCGCACAACTTCCTTCTCTCAAGGCCGCTTTCCATTAATCCTGCCTGACTTTATGTAGCCAGCGTCATAAAGATTGCCCCTGGAGACTGAGTAAATATCTATACTGAGTACCAGAGAAGCTGTTAGTCAGTGCAGTGTTGACCGATTAAAGAGCTGTCGCCTTCTAAATAATTACACATACTTCTTGTGATGGAAGCAACAGCTCATCGCTCTAGTTGTGAACAATCTTTGCAGTAAGTGCAATAGACAGTGTGAGGCTTTCGACTCAGAGTGAATATATGATTACATTCCCAGTGGGAGCGTGTGGCAGAGGTCACGTCTGTAGGTGTGTGCGTGTGTGTGTGTGTGTGTGTGTGTGTGTGTGTGTGTGTGTGTGTGTGTGTGTGTGTGTGTGTGTGTGTGTGTGTGTGTGTGAGTGATTGATTGATCATGTGATTGATGGAATGTGATGTTGCATCACTGCATCAGTTCAGCTCATCAGGATGGTTTATTGTCTCTCATGTTATGCAACATCTCCAACACTATAAACTGATCAAGTATCAGTCCCTGGTTGCAAATATCATTGAGCTAGGATATGAATATTATCTATTATATATATATAATATAATAATATATATGACATTAGATTAGTGATATTGATTTCCACAGTTCCCATAGACAATCGTAAAGTGATTGACTGGTTAGAAATGTGTGTGTGTGTATTTTAGAATATATGCACATTTTAAAGTTACTATAAAGAACTTTCATTTTGTGTTGATTTTGGCCCTGTGGAAGAACGTGGTAGTGTTTCCAAGCAACAGAGTCCCATTTATGGAAGCCCATTACCGCTATGGTGATGAAAATATCCTGTCAGTCATAATTTGATAGCATCTCTTAATTATGACAACATAAAAATGATGATTATGGATCTTTATTTTTTCATCACTGTGGCGGAAATGGGTTTCCACATCATTTCACTTCTGCTACGCACAAACCTGGTTGTGGTTCTCGCGTGCCACTTGACCCGAGTCCTCTGGAACATGTTAGCTTAGCACAGGGTCTGGGGTGGTTATTCCTGTTAAATACAGAAGATGTGTGCTCCAAGAGCAGTGCAAGACTGTGAGGCCATTTTGTCATTGCACATGACAGCCGCTGGCCCAAAAGACTTTGGACAATTATAACAGCTATAATATAATATGTTGAATATTCTTTTTCCCGGGTACCACAAACCCCCTTCAAATGATTCTAAAATCTGAATGTGATCCTTCTGGTCCAATAAAAATGAAAAGAAATTTGAAATGACTTGCTCTACACAGTTTTACAGTCTACCTTCTTTCTCCTTTTTTATATTCTTTCTTTCCTTTCTACCTCTGTTTTTTTATTTATCTCTCCCTAAATGTCTTTGCCTATCTTATGTCTTTTACACTCCACCATTAACCTCCCACACTACCAGTGGGTGCTTTGTGGAGTTCTCTGTGTAATTATAGTCATTAGTCTGGGTAATATCTATGCACACGCACACGCACACGCACACACACACACACACACACACACACTCACTCACTCACTCACATCTCCCACATGCAACATACAGGGAATCTAAGAGTTTGCCACACATGGTGGATTATTAAGAGTAGATTTCTAAAACCGAGAAGATAAAATGTTTCATTAACCTTTATTAGTGCGGTGAAGGACTGTTGAGGACTGTTGAGTTCAGTTTTTTATTCAACTGTACACATTCACAATTCAATTCAGTATTTATTTGTATCGCCCCAAATCACACACAGCAAGCTATTCCCTCGCTTTGTTCACATCAATTATGGTGTTGTTTGAAAGGCGCTGTATGAGGTCAGGAGCTGCAACATGTGGAACAGAGAGATAATTATTTTTTTGACTGCTTTGATTTCGCCCATGGTGTAGAATTATTCTTTCATTAACAGAACATTTTTTTCAAATGACAGCTGCCATGTTTGAATCCACGAATAACGTTTGTTTCATTAACTTTTGCTCGTGAGACAAAGAGACGTTGGTGGGATGATGAGAAAGCAAAGAAATCATGCTTGGATGCAATAACTGGAACAAGCTTTGCTTCGCAAACGTGCCACAGACCAGACACCTATCAGGGGATTTTCTAATTTAGATGATTTTCAAATTTGACAGTGAATAAAAACAACTTCTTTTATATCAGCAATCGATCAAATACATTTTATGTTGCATTTTACGATGCATTGTTATTGTGAATCGCATCTCTGCAACTTGAATCCCATACGTGGATTTAAAACACCGCGGCTCTGCGTTAACTCAATCTTTGCTTCTTTCACACTCTGCATCTTACTCTTGTTTCCTTCAGGTGGTGGTAGAGACCAAAACAGAGCTAAAAAGCAGAGTGAATATTGAACTTACACATCATCAGATGGACAGAAATACGACTCCAAATTAAAGCTAATATACAACTTTTATTGGTTCTACATTTATATTTGTTAACTTGAATGCCTATTAGATGGTCACAAGTCATGTTTTGTATCATCTCTCCTTTATCTATTAGAATACACTATCAGCATTGATTAGTTTCTTTGGTATGTGATCACTTTAAACAGCTTATTGTGATTAAATATGAAAAAAAGTCCTTTTTAAGTAAATAACTGCATTTTAAGTAAATAACTGTAAATAACTGTCAGAGTGATAGGAAAATATTGCTAACATTATTAGCCATCCAATAATAACCGTAACCTATTTCAGTACTGTATTATGACATTTCACTGGGTCTGCAACTAATGACAGCTGATAATAAACTAACTTAACTCATAGGAAATTGCTTTTCACTATTGACATTTTGTATATAATAATTATTATAATTGTTAGCCCTAATGGACGTACTGTTGATAATTTTGGCAGGTACAGCAAATGTCCATTTCTCAGAACCTACTGTTCAGTGAACGCAACACACACGACTAAAATAAAAATAAACGGACCGTATAAATCCTGTTTGACATGTCAGAAGTGGAAGTGATGTGTAACCATTCAGCCACCAGCTTGCTGTCAATCATGGCTCATGTGTGGAGGTGGGCAGCTTCGCCAGGAGCCAGAGCATCTGCTGGTGGGCGGGGCCTCTGCGACCTGAAATTTTTTCTTTCTGATCAGATCGGTTCCCAATTAAACCCACAGTGGCTCTTTCCGTGAGATACATTTGAAAGGACATATCTTCATCTCTCCTTTTCCACATGAACATTTTTCTTTTTTTCCCCTTTTTTTTCTTTTTGCTGGGCTGCTCACTATTCTGGGATTGTGCTTGTACCAGAGTTTGACCGTTCCAAATAAGGCAGTTCAGGGCATGTGAAAGTAAATATTATGTTGTACATTTATATTTGGCAGAGATTATGAATCAAATTGGTACGTCTGTGTTTCTATAGAAAGCCCTCAGTTATTATTTTTGTCTGATTACTTAATCAGAAAGAGACAGAGAGAAAAAAACAGAGAAATAGACTCAGTGAAAAAGCAATAAGAAACTTTTACACAAGTCAACTTTGGCCTTTCCTCGCTCCCGACAAACGAGACACAGCCGGCTACCCGGCCGTTCTTGTCCTCCCTCCCCCAACCTGTTCGTTTTGCCCTGGTCTTTGAATTCCTCGATTGTGACAAGCAATGGGGCGAGCCGAAAGAGGAGGGCCAAGGCCATGATCCACACTACTACGCCCACTAGGCATTTTCCCGTGTCACATTCACTGTTCACAGTGTTCAGTTCAATATTTGCAAAAAAGTACAAAAATACTGCAGAGAGAAGGATTCAAACATCAGCTGATTCAGTTAGAATTTAAACATTGTTTTGGGTGTTCGATGACAAATGGGATGGAGATGTCCGGGAGATCCATCAATTCTGAATGATGGTTTGCAGTAAAATTATAAACGTCACACCAGTTTGTATTCTGCCCAGAAATTCATATTTTAGAAGGTATTGTATGTTTTAATGCAATCATTGATAGACTGGACACTGATTGGATGGCAAATAGTTTGTAGGAACTGCCTTCAAGGTAGGAAGTTGAAACTATGTCATGTTATGTACATAGACTGTGTATAAGAAGTGGACGTAGTCATTGTGAAACTAGTGTTTGAGAATATAAACTCATTTCTACAATATTTACTGAAGTAATAAATCAGGTGAGAATCAGACTTATTTTCTACAACCAGAGGAGTCGCCCCCTGATGGCCTTTAGAAAGAATGAAATCACTTCAGCATGGCCTTCACTTTTCAGATGTTGCTGTCTGGTCATGTTCCATTCCCAAACAAATGAATGTATGGATGTCAGGAAGGCTGCAACAAACAATAGTGGAGTCACGGTGAAATAACACTGCAGGTTGGTACAACGATAGCTTAGTAGGCAAACCTGCTCGGCGTTGATAACATGCGGTAGAGCCATTATACAAATAGTAAGATTCATATGTCCTATTCCTGAGGGAAGGTTGTCATGGAAACATCCTGTGATGAAATTATCTGAGTCGCGTGCACCAAGACACACACACATGCACAGCGTACACACCCACCCACACACCCACACAGTGCTGTACATGTGAAGGTCTAGGTCTCTAGATAACAAGATATGCAGTGATATTGGATTTCATTCAGGCAGACAAGGATTGTCCACGGAGATAATCCTGTTTTAAGCCCAGAGGACGTGAGCGACGACGTGTCCGTGTTATTCTGTGCTCTTTTCCCGGGCATAGATCCACTGCCGTCGGGGCCAGATACTCACAAACGGCGGCCACTTGACATTTACTCAGGGACCTAGTGGCCGCTTTGAGCTATCGCTGTGTTCAAACAGTTATTTCCTCTGGGCAGAGGAGGGTTTTATTCTATTTATCATGTTTTTATTTTAGCAAATGGAACTCTCCTATTGTGAAGCCAGACTTTTCATGAGGTTGATTTTTATGACATTCACATCAGCTATTGTATTCAGTGCTAATTGGCTAATGATGGTGGTTAGCACAAGCTGCTAAACATCAGCATGTTAGCGCGCTGTCACCGTGAGCATATTCTGAAGTTAGCATTTAGCTACAATTACACTGGAATTCACTTGTGTCGTGTTTTTCCAGGTGAGGCGTGCACGTACAAGCCTCTGGTTTATTTCCATGGAAAGTTTGCTGTGCGGTATCCTTCAAAGGGAAATTAACCAGAGTGGAAAACTCTTTCCACGTCTTTGCATCACGTCGGGCTAAACTCATCACCGAGCCAGATGCATCGTTGCTAACAGGACGTTTGTTTTTTGTGCTGTTTTTGTCCCACAGGTACCTTCATCTCAGCGTTCGCCGTGCTGTGTGGAGCTCGCAACGAGCTGATCTCGGAGCGAGGCGTTTGTTGTGTGTTCTGGCTCAACGTGGCGGCGGCCCTCATCCAGATACTGACGGCGGTCGTCATGGTTGGATGGATCATGAGCATCTTCTGGGGAATGGACATGGTCATCCTGGCAAGTCAGTGCCCGTCTAGCTGTGCTCAGCTTTCTTCTCTTCACCTCTTTTTATTTATTTTTTATTTTAGTCTTGTCTCCTTTGCTTTTGTTTGTCTGCCTCGCACATGACATGCAGTAGGTGGAGTTCATTCAAACAACTATTCAAATTTAACATGAAAATCATATTACACTACTTGTGTAAAAACTCAAGTCTAAAGTTGTCCAGTGGCAGGGGTAATATTTGTGTCATGGTCATGGTCATGGTTATGGTTACACAGCCTGTAGAGTGGTGGGAAAGTGGCCAATGAAACGGTCTATGACCTATGGCTAATTATTCCTCACGATATTTTAATATGTAAAGTTTGCTTTCCAAGTTGTTTGTCGTTAAACATGTAAAGGACAAGTCTAGCGGTGTTGTTTTTTCCTTTTCCCGTTTTAGTTTGTACTCGTTGTAATGATGCCAGCACAAGGCGTGCGCGCCAGAAAATGGCATAATCACGGCGTGAAAGTGGCTTAATCACAGTGCGACCAAGCGCTTGGTTGTGCTCCTCTGAATTTTTGGCTTAAGAAATGCTTAAAGATCTTAATTTGAGTGTATATTTTTGGCAGCCAAATCAAAATAGTTTACAGGATATTCACCTTTGTTTCTTTATAATGCATGTAATACATGACGTGTGTCTTTACAGGGCTTAGATAACTACAATCCCTCCTCTGTATTGTGGAGGTTGGCTTATGGCTTTTTGCTGGTTGCACTTGTCTTTTTGATTCTTCACAGTTCATTTTGTTTGTACGCCCTCTGGCGTTTTTTGGAAGAATAATGCAACCAACAACAAGCGCATTGAGCATAAACGCCTCTGAATGAATGAATATATACTTTATTAATCCCCGAGGGGAAATTTGGTGTCGGGGTAGCAGCAACTTACAACAAAATAAACAAAAACAGCAGGACGAAAGATAAAAGATATATACAATAATAATAAAAATAATAATAATAATAATAAAATAAAATAGAAATAGCTGGGATTGTGCAAGTGAAACAAAATGTCTGTGGCCCGTGTTTAAAGCATCTTCAGTAGGAACCAACGGGCTGGGACAGCTTGGGGACATCGGAAAGCTTTGCGAGGCAACGTGTTTTAGTCGATCAAAACTAATAAGACGTCAAATCTAAAGTGTTTATAATTGTGTAAATGTGGGCACACATTTTAAGACGGCCTCTCCTAGAAGGCATTCATAGTGTTGCCCCCCGGTGTTGCCACAAATCATAGCAGCTCTGTGCAATGCTAGTAATATATTTTTCTTGCAAAAACATCAGACATAAGAAAGAAATAAAGAGGTTAATGCAGAGAACAAAGACTGGAGGTACCGTCTTCTCCATTAGAAAGTAGTGTGTTCTCTTCAGGCATGGATGCATGAACAAGTGAGCGCACACACACACACACACACACACACACACACACACACACACACACACACACACACACACACGCGTGCAAAGAGTCACAATTATCTCTCTGCACCAAGACAGTCTTTGAATTGCCACAGCGCTCTCTCCTCTGTGTGTATACGAGGTAATTGCTGCCCGCGTGCGCAAACCCAATGAGTGCAAGAATCTGTGTGTGTGTGTGTGTGTGTGTGTGTGTGTGTGTGTGTGTGTGTGTGTGTGTGTGTGTGTGTGTGTGTGTGCGTGTAGGAGTGAGCGACCCCCCTGGTGAGCTTCTCTTTCACTGCTCCCCAAGTCTTATTCAATTGTTGCTGCTAGAAATCCAAACTCCAGTTTGCACTCTCATGGCGTATTGAATATTTATATTGAATATGAAAAATATTTTCATGTTAGCACTAAAGGCCAAGGTGAAATCATGCATGTTGGCTTCTATAAGATCAATTATTGTTCAACAATTCATCGCCATTCATCGCCATGTCTTCAGCTATTCCCTCCATGAATCACTCCGATAATGTGGCATCTCTATGAATTTATCCTTCTGTCTCTGATGAGCCTGTGTTGCATATGATCAATGGACTCTTTCTCTCCACTGTTCTGCCTCGTTCCGTCTCTCCTCTTCCTCCTATCTGTCTAATGATCATGGTATTATCTTCCTCCCACTGATCGCCCTTCCTACGATCAGTGGGAGGAAGATCTGCCTCTTTCCCTATCTAATGATTGTTCCTATTTGATCTGGCTCCCTCTCGTTCACATTATTCCTCCCACTCTCTGCCCCCCTTTCCCAGTCTCCCTCTCCGCCTCCGTTTCTCCTTTCTTTTTCTTCTCTCCATGTCTCTGCTCATCGATCCAACACACGAGGGTTGTGTTACTGTTTGTGTATTCATTTGATCGTGTTATGTATCGGACTTAAAGTGAGGTCAGCTCATGTTGAAAGATGTTTTTTCTTCTTCTCCTTTCCCTAGAAAGTTACCAGAATGCTCTGTGGGAATTTCTCTTGTAAATGTCTGTATGATAATATTTGAAAAGTATTTAACAATGAAGCTCCTAGTTGTCACCACTAACTGTCTCTTTCTCTTCCCCGCTTCATGAACTCAAGTTTCTGATGGTAAGTGTTTCTCTATTGTTTCCTCCTCACTAACAGTCCCCCGGAGAGTTGATAAAAGAGTAATGTGGAGAAGCACGTCAAATAAATAATAAATAGTCAGCTATTACTAAATATAACATTGATTCTGAGTAAACCAAAACAAATAAGGACATTTCCCAGGCTCAGAAAAAAATATATAAACATGAATTAAAAACTCAGTAAAGCATTTAAGTTCCTCCTTGGAAAATTAAGTATAAAAAAAAAGAAGAAAAAAATATCCAAACAAGTATTAGAGCTTCATCTGATGATGAAGACCATGTCGGGTGGTCGAAGGCTCCAAGACAACTGAGCAAATTCCATCTGCTGATAAAGGAGTGTGCCTGGCTAAAAAGAAGAGGTGGAAATAGTAGAGTGTTGTACTCAAGTAAAAGTACACTTAATTAAAAGAGGGTTTGTCCAAACCAACCGAGCATAAAGAATAGAAAATACACCCAAAAGCACACAAACAAATGTTATTTCCTTAAATATATTTAAAATACTGGTGTGCTAAGTGAATGGATGCATTGTTCTGCACAATCCTCAGCAAACAAATAAATAATATATAACCTACAAATGGTCGCAGGGAAAAAAATAAATAAATGTTAAGTGTCATATTCAACCAGAGACCTTTCCCAGCATGATATCCTACATTTCAGATTTAGTGAGACTACTAGTTGGAAACTGTCAAAACAATTTACTTCTGTTTTTAAAAGTCTCAGCAAAAATGTAAATCCCGGGCGCCGTACCTGATGTGATGCTAACAAAACATGGCTCCCTAAGTGCTGTACTCTTTACAAACACGAGGTGAAGATTAATAGGATGGGTTCCTCTTGGTGTTTAAGTTACAAGAGCACAACCTGCCCTCGCCTGTTGATCCTCACCAGACCACAATGAGTGCCGTGTGAAGCTGTTATACTTCTGTTTTTAAAAATGTTGCCTCATTGATAAGATACGTTTTTTATTTGCTGATGGAATTAGTTTCAAATCCATTTAAATCCATAATACCAGACAGACTGGTACTGTTTCCCACTTTGGGGAAGCTGGGGTAATGGCTTGTCAGCCAATGCTTTCATTTCTCTCAATTAAATGAAATGGAGAAAAGCAATTATTGCCAAAAGTTCAAAATAAACACTTAGTAATTACAAGCAGCGCTTTAAACCCCTTTTAACTGGGGCTATAAAAGATGGATTATAGATTTTACAATTATTTCTACAAGCATTCAAAAATCTTCCTCTCTCCTTTCTTCCTCAGGCTACAGAGACCAGAGTCTTCCTCAGGATGTCTGAGAAAGGTCGATCTCGTGTTCGCTGATGGATCACGTGACCAGTTTGACCTCTTTAACCCGCCTGATGCCTGATGGCAATACCTGTATCTGTGTGATGACCGGTAGCAGTCTTTCAAATGCTGGACCACAGAGAGGAGCAGAGACATTAAGATAAATTAGCCACATGGGGAAAGAAAGAAGGAAAGAAGAATCAGCTGACTGCTTCTGCCTGAACGCTCCTGATTGGTCAAGACCATATTTACATTTAGTTTAAAAGGAACAGGACGAGGAAAAGGAGACTTAAAAACTGTAGTCACAAGAAAAACAATGTGTTTGTATTTTGTTGATTAATTATAATGGTGATTTTTGATATTTTTTCATTTTATCTATTTGATAAAAACTAAAAATCTATAAAAGAGACCAGACTACATGTTTCCGATATGACAGGGGAAATAAAGAAGGAAGGACTGTGTGAGAAAATTATGATATTGATGTCAATTTTCACAGATGAAAAAAATGACAACAAAAAGAATAATGTTATTTGGCGCATACCAATCATAACAATATAACGGTATTTACAGAACCAGTTTCCACTGGCACTAAATTGGCTGCCCTGTGCAGTCACTCCGCTTAAGGCCGTTTATTTCGGTGGACTTTTCTTTGGGATATTGATACCCGCTCCATCTTCTCCATCTTCAGTGTTGCTGCTTACAGCCAGAACCAAATCACTGCTCACGAGATGCGTGTCATCCTGAAATTACAGAGCTGTGTCAAAAAAATGAATCACGCCTCTGGCACTTATTGGATTTTAATTTTCATGCCTCTTCAATGTGTAAATCAGTGTCAGAGGGATATTACACGTTAGTAGAACACGGTATCCAATTAACAATATGCCACTCTGGGGAACCATAGTCACCGCCCTCTCTGCCACATTATGACAAAGATCCAGTTAAGATGTAACTTAAGTGTGTTCAACTTTGTTTTAAATTTTTTATTTTACTTATATAGACCCTGAAGAATATGCGTGCACATGCTGGGAACAGAAATTACATTTTGCCCCAGCCATCCGGACGATTTAGCAGACGTTTTCGTGTTTGTAGTGCCCATTTAAAAACTTTGAAAACTCAACTCCAAACTGAGTCCTTGTCGTGGTGTTTGACTTCCTGCACATGGCCACAGAAGAATGTAACTAGTGACTTGTATGCTCGTAATTTCCCGCTGGTGTAACGTAAATACTGGGCCACTTGCTAATTAATGTATTCTACCCGCTCACTAATAGCACACAAATATGGAAAGTCAATGTGTTTCAGGTTGCATTCACAATCTTTGGTGGTTAATGCCGTTGCATAGCTAGACAAGCTATTGCACTTTTGCAGTAGTTCTGTGCCAAACTGCGTGCGCACACTTGTATTATGTCATAATTGTTTACAAACTTAAAGGGTCTATAAGGAACATAAATCCAAAAGTCCAAAATTGACATTAATTATAAAACTATTTTTGTTCAATCACTGTTGTCTGTGTAAATTGTGTATATATTAATTGTATTATTATACTTATATATGTTTGTGTGTGTGAGTGATAAGTGTGCAATAGTGGAAATGAAGATTGGCCTCAGTTTAACCTTGTAGGAATGTGTGAAGGTCATAAGTAAATAATGATATCACATACAAGACACAATCAAAAAAAGTTGTAGTATTTAACTAAACTTGCCTTGGAAGTATTGATCCAAACAAAGCCTTTCCCGTGATGCCACATCAGCATCAACAGCTCACGTATCTGAAAACCTATCCAAGAGTTTCAAAAGTCAAAGAGCCTCAAACAAAACAGAATTAAACCAGCTCAGCTTCATCAGCTGCAACAACAACAGAAAGTGGATCGAAATCGCTGCGAGTGTGTTTACCGTGAGCTCCGTTACGACTGAACCAACTGAACGGACTCCAACCGGATCGACTGACAAAAATACTACGAACAGTACACCTTAAAAAAAAACAGAAATGCAGATTATTACCTCTCGTAATATGGGACAGATTCAGAAAATGTCCTGCAGCATTTCTGGGAGAAAGTAGAGATACATGCCCATCTTGATTGTGCCTCGAAAATACCACACTTCATGTGCATAATTCAGTTTTACCCCCCTTTTTCCCCTACTCTTTGATTTCAGATTTTTTTTCCATTATCTCTGTAGGTTTTAATGATCTTCATTATCTTAGCCAAATGCCTTTTAAGAGTACTACTGTAGTTTGGATGACGACACCCATGTTTTTCTGTGTATATGTTGTACAGATGGTGATGATGATAATGATGATGTCTGTGATAGTGATGCCTTACACACATGACCAATGTTTTTTTCCCAGAGGTGTTCCTGTAGCAGTGGTGCTGGAGTTTATTTGCTTTGTGTGGGTTTGGGTGCAATTTTAACGATCTGAAATAATTGTTATTTAGACACTTGATTATAACGATGGTGGTGTTGTGCTAGCTTTTGGATAGTAGACAAACAAACTGCTATGTACAGTTTTCTGCATGCATATATTTGTTGCCAAGTCACTGAAGACACAGACACACACACACACACACACACACACACACACACACACACACACACACACAGACTAACTATTTAAAAATTGTAGCTTAACTCTGTGACTTTGCTAAATTGTCTGACTCATGAATAAACATATCTTTCTGAATATGGCTAATGCCTTTAATACAGATCATGAAGAAAACTGTTGATACTGTGGTATGATTGACATTCATCATGTTTCCTCTTGCTCAACAATTTGCTCCAATTTCACTTTTCGGCAGATTGTTTTTCTTCCAGAGCACCAATAATGCAGTCGACCCATTTCTTGACATATATTTGACACGTCATCGTTGATGCTGCAGTAAATTTAGTGATTCATTTTAGGGCTAAATGTGACGTAATTATTTTGTACACAAATATAAACAGAATGTTTGTGTTACTGATATATTGTTTGAGTGGCATTTCTGAATATTCCTTTAGCAATTGGTGTTAATGGTGTCTGAACTGCATAGTCAACAATATGAAAGCTTAATTCCAAGGTAAATTAACTAAATGAACATTTAGGATTGTGTGATATTCTCTGAATGATGGAAGGATCGTCAAAAAGATCATTTATATATTTGCTGTAACCTCAAAGTCAATATTGTGGAGCTTTGTGCGAAGACAATAACTTTATGTAAGTACAAGTATAAGTATACATTTGAGTATGAGCTTCTGTTTTGCAATATCACAAACAAGTGAACAAAATATATCAATAATAATAGAATATGCAAGGGAGGCCAGAAGCATAAAAGGCTGTCTGTCCATGGACCAAAATTTAAATAAGGTGATTGGACGAGTCCCAATTTACTTACCTGGGTTTTTCCTGAAAGGCAATCTGTCTTTTACTTATCAAATAATTAAAATATTGTTTCGCTAACCATGATCATACTTTACTTTAATCCTAATTCACCACCTGAGCTGCTGCTGTTCACTGTGGACGAAGAAGGTACATTAGAGCTTCTGACATGTAAACAGGGCGACAAGGGTCGCCCAGACTTTCTGAGAGGCCCCTCTCACCATATAAGGACTGCTCTCTGCTTGCTTTTTCTGACCTGACAGCGAGGTGCACAACATCCCCCCCACAACACTCCTCTCTTGCAGTGTAAACACACCCTGTGTGGAGTTGTTTCCATCTCAGCTCAGCAAGCTGCAATGTCAAAACACATTCAGGTCATCGAGATGCAACGCAGCGACGACGCTGGTTAGAAAACAGTTTTCACCCAAACTGCAGTCGACATCCCGGTCTCATTATAAAACATTCTAAATCACGATATATATTTACAGCACGGTGGTGGCTTTTCAAACCGTCTCGGGGTTCAGACTCTCTGACGGCAGAGAACCTGCATGGGAGTCAAATGTGGCCTCTAGAAAACAGTTTTAGAGCATGTATTCTGGGAAAACAGCAGCTGGCATTTGACTGGAATTAATGAAAATGTATGAATATCTTGGCAAGCTTATGCTTCCGTAAGAATATTAAACCCTTGCAGTGAAAAATATACGTAATTAATGCTGTAGATTATCAGGTTAGCAGCCACAAAATGAGAGCGTTCTGTGATTAGCGTATTCTGCCTCAAGTATGTAGTTATATCATCCTCTCATGAGGCTCGGATTATTTAGACACAGTACTATCAATATGATATATAGGAGTCAACGAGCATCTAATGACCGCTGCTGCTTTGTGCAATCATTTCCCACTCCCGCCTCTGCTTACAGGATATTGTTTAATAAAGCAGCAATTACACTCTCACAGCCAGCTTCATATAATTACCTGGGTGGCTTCAGGCTGGTTATGTTTTGCTCTTTTATTGGGCTGATGTCAGTATCTCAGGAACTGATGGGAGCTTTTGTTGCATTAGTCGCTATGTGGACACACAACAGCGCCGCGTGCTGGACACCGATGTGAACTACAACAGACTGAACTTGTCTTTCAGTGTCGCAGTCATTGGAAAAAGTGAGAACATGCCAAAAGTATCGTAGTTGAGGGTGATTCAGAGAGGACAAGGGTCTACCTACATGCACTCACTCCTAGTGGGAATGCTGGCCCGCCTCCTTTGCCTGGATATTTACGGGCCTGTTTATATTTTGTGAGTTCTCATTTGCCAGGCTCTCTGCCAGTTCCCCCGTTGCTGGCCCAGACATTGCTAAATAAGGAAGACAATCTCTCTCTCTACTGTATTTTATCTCTTCCAAACACACGTTACAACCTCTTAACCTACTGTAGAGCACACATGAACAAAATCTGGGTGATAATTTACATTGAGCTCCATGTTTATTCAACTCAACTGACACACTGACTATTTAATGTTTCTTTGAAGGGCGGCATTCCTTTTAAACTGATTGAAAGAGTCACCATCACAGACAAAAGACCACACAGAGCCACGAGATAAGCAGAGATCAAACATTTACTCTTTTCATTCAATATCGTGATCACAACTTTCAGTTTGATTAGGAAATTTAAACTTCTCACAGAGTCTCGATATGAAATATAAAGTCGATATTTAAAGATAAAAGCCTTCCACTGGAGACGACAGGCACCTTGTTTTATTCCCATTTTTTTCAGCTTCACACCAGAGATTGTCATGACTGTTTCACACAGCAGTCGCACATCAGCCAGGTGACGGAGGATTTCACACCCGCTGAGGCGTGGAGAGATTAACGACTGGAGGAAGCCAGGTGAGCCCACGAGCCGAGCTTGTGCGATATCAGGATGAGCTTCTTCCATCTCGGCGGTTCATTAACATTCATGACTAAGCACAGGTAGATGTGCTCGGCTTTTATTACAGTGAGCAACATGGATTCATGTGGTTTCACTTCAAGATTTATATTTTATAGAAGTTTAAGAGATAAATGCTTTGGAACTAAACAAAAAAAGCTGAATCTGAAATAAAGTTCGGAGCCTTTCTGCCAACATGTTGGTAATCAACTGGAATTCATGATGGTCAAATCTACAGCAGATGCTCTATATACACACATTTTCTTAACTGCAGAAACAAACATGGTAAAATCGCTCTTTAACCCGAGGATCGTTAAACACATCGATCCTACAAGTCTCCCTAAAAAGCTAAAAGTCATAAACAGCAACAGGAATCTGAAAGGATACACTGATACAGTAAATACACACGGTAAAAGTCAGCCTTTCTTGTGTGTGTGAATGCTGACAAATTCCAGTTTGTCAAATTAATACATCAACCTAAACTGGGCCATCATCAAAAACTGTCCCATTTATTTTGCCGTCTACATTTAGACGAAGCATTATGATTGATATGTATCGATCAATCTAGTCAAACTTCCCAGTTGTGTTGGTCCTGGCCAATACTGTGCCTCACACTGACCATATGACTGTTGCTTTACAGAGTTCAGTCCTCTTGCTTAATACATATTTCAGGTCCCCCCCCACCCCCGCCGCCCACATGACTTTTCTGACACCCAAAAAGCTCAACAAAACACAGCAAAGCAAAATTGCAAGAATCATCTTGAAAACATCAGCGAAGAGATAAAATTCCAACCATTCGTTTTACACCTCAACTATACACACAAGGCTCTTTGTCCCTCCTCTTCCATCCACCTCATGGCGACTGAAAACTCTCCGTCCTCTCGGGGGCCACGTAGAGAGTTCGGTCTTAAAGCTCTCCAGACGCCGCGTTTGCTCTCCCTCTCAAACAAATAAATGATGGCTGTAATTACGAATAAGTGCTCATGGTAGTGGGGCGCACAAAGTGGGACAGATAAGCTGCTGCTGTCTGACCCGTTAAGTGAGGGTAACATGGCCACCGCTCTGCAGCTTCGCACCACGACCCCGCCCCGCTGACGTGCACCTTGCTGTTGGCCCCTACGATCTGTCCGCCAAACCGCCTGACAGCCGGGATTGGCTCAGGCTGAGTGAGAGGGCGGCGTGCGGCCTTCCCAGTACTTCTGATACGCCGTGTGGAACATGTCCTTACACTGCAGCTGTGCGTTCAGCCGGGCGCAGATGAGGAACGAGCCGCCCATCTTGCGGTGGAGCGAGTACGTCTCCTCGGGTGGCGGGGTGAGCCGGTGTTTGAGCATCACGGGGATGAGGTTGTGGATCCTCTGCGTGGTGGACTGGGCGCCAAATTCAAAGTTGTTTGTGGAGGCGAAGGCCTCACCGAGGATCATCACAGCGTCCACATGGGCGCTCATCATCGCCTGCATACATGAAGGGGCAAAAAAAAAAGAAAGTAGTCTTTGACCATCTTGCACAGTAAAATTAGTCACTTTTACAAAAAAATAAATATATATATATTTCTCTTAGATCAAGAGATATTTACCTTGGACTCATATCCGGTCAGGAACTTCATTTCGATAGATTTCTTCAGGACTCCCTCTCTGTCGCCCTCGGCGGCTGAACGGATTATCTACAACCACAAACACACAAATCACTTCCTCCTCTGCATCTCCCAGACAGGTTTCGACAGCTCATGCATGCAAGTTACTGCAAGTTAAACACAGTACAAACGTCAGCTTTGTTTCCACTTGACGTTTCAAAATGTCTTTTCTGCAAAAAAACTAAACCTAAACAAAAGCAGTCGGGGTGCGACAAGCGTGTAAACAGCGGCTGAGTAACTGAGGCTTTACGTTGATCAAGACATATGATTCAGTCTGTCTTACCTCTATGTAGAGGTCTGTGAAGCTCAGATCGAATCCTCTCGTGGCTCCAAAGTCCAACAGTGCCACCTAGAGAGACAATCCAATGACCACTTTCATTACTCTCAAACCTCGCTGCCAAGTAACAGTCGCTTTCAACCTGCAGACGGACTCACCCTGTGCGTCTGTGGATCGTAGAAGAAGTTGGACCAGTTCGGGTCAGTCTGCATGTACCTGAACTCAAACAGCTCTCTGAGGCACAGCAGCAAGATGTTGTGGCAGATCTGAGACGGGGAGAGAAAAAAAGAAGTTTACTGCACTGAGGTCAACTATGAAAGAGGGTGAAAGCGGGGACTTGTGGGAGGTAATGATGATCAGAAAGAAACTAGTTCACACACACACACACACACACACACACACACACACACACACACACACACACACACACACAGTACCTCGTTCTTCAGATCCTGTGTGAGGCTGTCAGCCTGGTCGAGGGGAAACCCGGGGACGAGCTCTGTGGTTAGGACATGGCTACCACACAGCTCATCTATCACCTCTGGTACATAGAAGAAGGGATGGTCCTTCAACAGCTCCCTGGGTCAGAACGATGAATAGATACAAAGACATAAACCAGGTTAAGTAGGCATGTAGTCCACATATCTATATCAGAATCAGCTTTATTGGCCATGTGTGTTTACACATTCATGGAATTTGACTCCGGTTACACGTTGCTCTTCACGTTGCGCATATATACACATACATATATATATACACTAGTGCTGTCATATTAGCGCGTTATTAACGGCGTTAACGCAAACCAATTTTAACGCCGTCAATTTTATTAACGGCGTTAACGCATTTTAATTTTTCAATTATTTTTTTTCGCGAGCACCACGCCGGATGTAGCTCAACCGGAAGCAAAACAATAGGCACGCCGTTCGGGCTTGGAAGCTAGGCTAACGTTACGGTTTGAAATGAATGAATGGTGAGCGCGATACGGCAAAATGAATGATATTCAGTGAACTGCGAACAGGTGCGCGTGCCAGAAGGGAGCGCGAGTGAACACATTGAACACAGCAGGAGAGAACGCAACGTTAGCCAGCTAGCTAACGTTCCGGTGGAAAATTATTAGCTAACGCTACCGTTTTTGAGGAGGTAGATTTTGAGGAGAGGGGACTGACAAGGCAGAAGGTAAAGTGGTCCACCGTTCTATCAATAAGCAGACCTGCCAACCAGTGGCGGTGCGTCAATAGAGGGCGCTAGGGCGCCGCCCCTCCTAAAATTTTGCGATGAAAAAAAAAAAAGAAGAAAAAAATATATAATATATACTGTCAAAAAACATTATATATCAAATAATTTAAATAAGAAATATACTGTGTTGACGCGCTAAATGTGTGTGTGGGAGACCGTAAGCCCCTGTCAACAACCACTTAAGTTAAATATAATATATCGCCATTCATCATTACTGAGAAAAGCCCCTCCCCTCTCGGGGCGCCGGCCCAATGTGTGTCTATGGAAAGCTAACAAACATTTCACCCTCGTGACGGCAAGGACAGCTTCTCATTGGCGGATGAAACGTGAATCTTCGGGCGCACGAATCTGCGCCCTAGCCAATGACATCGTTTCTTATTGCAACGTGATTGGACTATTCGTCCAATCAGAGACCTTTATCATTCCCTCACACCCTATGTAGCTACGCGAGCAACACAGCTAGCAGAGACTTTGATTATGTTAGTATGGCGACTGAAAACTCTGTGGTATCTCTACGTGAAACACCTTTCAATCCACGATCAGATGTTGACAAGAAGAGGCTGAAAGAGTTGGGACCCGAACGTCCGGATTTAAATATTCAGCAGCAAGGCAGTGAAGCTACATGCACCAAGCTACATGCTAACCGGAGCTGCTAGCTGGAGGCTCAGTGTGCAGTGGCTCTGAGCAGCCGAGGAAGCGCCGGGCTGTGAAGGAAGATGAGCTTGAAGGATTGCTGCAGAAGTGAGTGTCAAAATCAGCAGATGCCTGTTAGAGTTTAATGTTTTATCTTTCCCACAGCAGAACACATGTTGGACATTGTTAGATTTGGGTGGATATCATATCAGGCTATAACTTTATCTAAAATACCAATTCAACCCCCAACAAGTTTGTGTGTGTGTGTGTGTGTGTGTGTGTGTGTGTGTGTGTGTGTGTGTGTGTGTGTGTGTGTGTGTGTGTGTGTGTGTGTGTGTGTGTGTGTGTGTGTCATAGCTACAGCCATCAAGGTGGCTCCTGGCCTTTTGTCTATGTTGCTGAGCCATCAAGACACACAAAACATAGTTTTTTGTCTGTAGTATGAAGCCTGTTTGTAGTAGATATTTCCCCACAACTTATCTTACTGTCTCTGTCTCTATCTCTATATATTTATCTGTAGGTTTGTGACACCATACTTGGACACACCAGGGAACGCTTTGCCTTCAAAGACCACCTCACCAGTGCCACCTTACTGCAGGGCCCCCAGTTTGAATGCTGCGTCAATGTATTCCCTGAAGTTGCTCTGGCCACCACATTGAATGTTTCTTAAACCATTCTGCTCTGAACCTCTCATGCCCAAAGTTACAGTTTGTTGATAGTTGTTATTGGACAGTGTTGAGCACTGTGTTTTCTTGAAATAAAGCTTTGTTTTTTAGAATATTCTACTCAAAACCTCTTTTCTTCTCATTGTGGAGTGCTATTTAAACCGCGCCGCCCAACTGCGCCCCCCCAAAACAAAATGTCACCAGCCGCCACTGCTGCCAACCTGTACGCAATTTGCGTAGCGGATACGCATTTTGAGGTCAAAGTACGCTGGTAAAAATTTGTCTAAAATTAATTTTAGACTAATTGACCAGCACACATTATATGCAATGCAATATAATGCATGACGAGTATTTAATGACTTATCAATATATAGGTTATATATCAAGGTTGGCAGGTCTGAATAAGGCTAAACTAGAAGTTAACACCAATACAAACATTATTTTTGCAGAATGAGTGTGTTAGGGGAGAAGGATGCAGCCATTGTTAAACAGCTGGATTGAAATGCAGCTGGAACTGGTCGTGGCTAAAACTGGAAGGCAAGGTCTCAATAAAAGGGCAAGAGGTGTCCTTTCATCTAGGAGATGTATTCTCCAAAATCAACAGGCAGGGATTCACCAGATGCATTCTCTGCATCAAAGATATGAATGATGCTAATAAAGGCAGCCATGCTCTCTCTTACCACATTGTGCCTCATATACTGTAAATGTTAGACCCAGTGACAGGCTGGCATGAAATGGCTTGCATAATACTTAGTAAGGAGGCCATAATCATTTTTGACTCATGGCTGAAGTTAAGTTTCTCCAGCTCTCCCCAGGTTGGCAAAAAAAGCATCTCAAAATGCATCAGATTGATGCTTTAAAATATGGAATATTTAAATGTTTCTTACGGGGGAGCATGCCCCCGGACCCCCTAGAGGGGTAATATCCTTCTCACCTTTTTCACCCCTGACCCGTTTTCATGCCTGGTGCACTCTATAATTTTATTTTGTAAACCCTTGTTTACCTGAAATGTGCAGTGATTTTATTTTGTACAGCCCTGTTTGGCAGTTGTTTTTCAATAAAATAAAGCAAGCCAATCCACTTTTTCATGTTGATAAGAGCATTAAAATGCAAAAAAAAAAAATGCGATTAATCGCGAGTTAACTATGACATAAATGCGATTAAATATTTTAATCGTTTGACAGCACTAATATATACATATATATGTATGTATGTATGTATGTATGTATACATATATACACACACACACATATATATATATATATATATATATATATATATATATATATATATATATATATATATATATATATATATATATATATATATTTATTTATTAATATTTAGCAGGCATACACAGCTGACAGTTGCAGGGGTTCTGATGACCTTGAACCAAAGGGATGTGTTTGTGTAACATGAGTCTCTACTGCTCTGCGCTCCATGAGCGAGAAATGGCACAACGCTGCTAAACAAGCCAGGCTTTTAACAATCAACCATGCTTTCAAAGAGATTTGTAATACATTTATTCCCGGCACAACAACAAAAACAAGCTACAAACTGGCCTTTATCCTTTTTCAAGCTTGAATTTTTATCTTTATTATTACACTTTTCTGATCCATATACTAGTATTTTAAGTAGCACAACCAGTATGACACATTAAAATCGCATCTCACTCCACATTTTACTTTTGAATTTATTATTATTATAACATAATATTAACAAAAACTGTAACTAACCCCCTTGCCACCAGCTACAACTGAATGATTATGAACATGTATGTTATGGATAAATACAGTACAATGGAAAGGAACGTTTTGTGGATGCAATTACACAGAAACACATCCTACAAAAGACTCACTTGAATTTCTTTGCACACTGGGCCTCTCGAATGTAGTCACACTCGAGTGCGAGCTCTTTTCTCATCACGTCTATCAGGTGCTCTGGAAACAGACCTGCAGGGAGACAAAGACAACGCACACGGTGGGAAACAGAGCACTGGATCGCAGATGGAGAAATGAAGCGTGAAGTTGTGCACGTTTGTGTTGCTTGTGCATGACTTCAGAAGGTGATCATTCTTGTGGTTTCTTGGAATGTGTACCTTCAGGCAGGGCATTGCTGATACTCAGCACCGTCATCAAGTTGTTGACATCACTGTTGATACTTTGAGCCACGCCGGGGTACTGGGAACAAAACAAACAAACAGAAAGGGTTTGTTTTACTTTGAATGGATCATTAAATGAGGGAACAGCATCTTTTATGTGGTTCTTTTTTTAAATTCAGAATCTCACTTTGAAATACTGTTCATGCGTCTTTATAGTATAATGTAACTACAGCTTTTACAGGGATTGCAATTATTCTCCATCATGCGATTAAAATAATACTTTGTAATGTTACTGTCACCAAATCCCTCCTGAATTCTAAAAGCATTTATTTTAATCGTCGAAGACGGCAATTAGACGGATAATCTTTAAATACTGTAAAAGCATAAAATAACAATCTCTCATTTTGACACCTCTTCACTGACTCCGGTCTGATCTGTAAACAAAGTGTAAACAGACCAGAGAGAGATCAGATTCTGTGCGAGATAAACAGTTTTTATCTCAACGTGAGAATGTACCGTGTTCTCACACACGCACACGCACACGTTCCCAGTGTACCTGTATTTTCATGGCCACCTCCCTGCCGTCCTTCATCCTCGCCAGGTGAACTTGTCCGATGGACGCGGCTGCAAACGGACGCTCCTCGAACGACTCCAGCTTGTCTCTCCAGTTCGGACCCAAGTCACTGTTAAGGGCTTTCTGTGGGACGGACACAATATTTACAATTAGGGTAATGTGTTCCCTGGTGGAGGTAAAGGTGAGTTTACAGTGGGCTTGATGATAATGTCAACACACGAGGCGAGGCTGAATAACAATGCCTTGAAGAGGCTGTAGGAAAGGTGCTATAAAAGGTAGAATTGATATTGTTACACTTATTACATCATCAGTATCAATGTGTGACGACACTTACTGTCATTTGCTTGATTGGCATGAAATCAGCACTCTGTCTTACGCGCTCAAAGATCTTGGCGAGTTCAGGGTTGATGAAAGCGTCATCTGAAAGGCAGAAACACAAATTAGTTCATCTGAACTGGACAGAAATGCAGGTTCTGAGGCGAAGGTCGGCTGAACTGATGACACATTTTGTTTCCCCGATCCTGTTATGCTGCTGTCAAATACGGCGATACGAGCAAATGGCAGTATGTTAACTCCAGGTGTGGTCATTGCTTTGGGATGTCCGTAAAGCTGCCGTACAGGACATAATGCACACCTTGAACATGGTTCATAGATTTAATAAAACAATACTGACGGTCTGGGTTATTGCCCACCTAAAACTTCATATTTCAACTGAGTTGACTTGACAGTGTAAGCCAAAGAGTCGTACTGAGCCCCAAAAAAAAAAATCCCTTCATTACAATAAATAAAAAAGGAAAGTACTGCTTGGCAACTACAACGAATCATTTGGCTGACATTGCTGATGATATGAGGAATCAGTATTACAAACTTAGTCATCAGTTTTAAAATAGCTCCTGACCTCTCAAGGTTGTTATTTTGGGTCGGTGGTAAAGGGTACAATGGTTGGAAGCACAAATGTGTCATTGTAAGGGATGTATTTCCTCCAGATGTACTTACTCCAGTCATGTTTTAGTGGTCTAAGTCAAGTAAGACTTTAAAGTAATTTTTCAACCTCTTTGTAGGAAGAATAGTTTTTTGTTCAGCTACAAAAGACTTTGACATTTCTGTCCATTTTCCAATCAAGCATTTTAGTTTTAAGAATCAACTTGTCACCACCTTAGAGACAGAGTAAAGCTTTGCCTGTTCTGCAAATAACCGCATGAAGGTCAACCCACTGTGCTGAAGCCTGTTTAGCAAACACTGGGCAGCCAACGTCCTTTTCTCTCCTACTGCCTTTGTGGCTTTTTAAATTTCCTACACTGCACTGTGTGTGTAAAGTGTATGCTAACGTTTTCTGATCTGACAAAAAAGGTCGCCAGCCAAAAGTCAGGCAGTGATGAAAACAGCGATAAACAACAAACCTAATGATGTGTTGTTTAGTCCCGTTACCCGATCAGGCCACACCAACTCTCTGCCAGCATGTTTACCGACGCTGGCTTCATGCCCTTGAACTTTGGCTTACGTGGGCAAACAACAAACCAGCTTCAAATTACATTACAACTTATTCTCAGCCGCTGCTACCTGCATGTTTACGTCTGTGTGCAGCAACAGTACAATGTCACAACCCATCGGCTCCCCGACGTCTGTGCGTCAGGCCACCGGTCAGAAATAACCGTCACACACCTTGAATGCTGAGCATCTGTCCCAGCTTTAGCGCAGCTCCTCTGACTTTACACAGGGTTCTGACGATGCGTTCGGCGTTGGCCTCGGACAGGAAGGGGCTGGAGTCCAGGACGCCTTTCTTATCACCTGCAGTAGCACAAAACAGAGAGTTGTTGGTTCTTGTTCCATACAATGCCTCCTTTCACACCAGTGTCTCAGGTCTAAAGTCAAACTTTGGAGCCACATTTTTATTTCTTGTTATTTACTGTAACTATGTAAACAAAAAAATATTTTGTGTACAGGCGATTGATCAATATCAATAGTATAAAGGTGTATGTACAATATGTGCATGTGTTTGTAGATGTGTGTGTGTGTGTCTGCGAGTATATGTGTCAGTAGGTCACCAGGTAGTGTGTTTTAGAGCATCTGAAGCTGCCTTGAGAGGCTTTCACAAAGATATCACACACACACACACAGCACACACACACACACACACACACACACACACACACACACACCTTAGCTCTGTTTTGGTATGGGCAGGTTCACCGTGCAGAGCAGGAAGCTTTGTTTAGGAGGCAGGTTGCTGTGAGAGACGGCTGAATTGATAATTGTGCTCTGCATGTACCAACATGTGTAAAAGGATGGGCACTGAAAAATGCAGTTGTAAAAATCGCCCGATAAACGGAAATACCTGTCCTTACAGGCACAGGACTCTCAGATGTGTACTCTATTAGGGCATTTACATGTCTTCTGTCTACACAAATCAACAGTACAATGAATTCAGAAAGAAGCAGCACAACAGTGTTGAAACGACACAAACGAGTGCAACAATGCAAAAGAGTGCAACATGTATAACTTAGTCGTTTGGTAAAAAGGCTCCCTGTTGATACTGTGTGAGCAAGTGTGGGTGTGTTAGTGGGTTAGTGTTACCTGCTGTACCATTGTGTCTCATGGTCTTCTTTGCAACTTCTGCCAGGGCTCCAATCCCCAAACCTACAGCTAGACCTGGTGGCGACACAGACGGACACACAACACAATGTAACGCAACTTAGTGAAATAACAAAATAGACATGAAAGTATTCCGTGTCATGCGGCGGCGCTGTGAAAAACATCCTTTTAGTGAGCCAATCATTGGCAGTACGACTTTCACCCTGAACCTGTCAGAATATGTCACCAGTGTTCTGGTTGTTGCCTCTGAGGAATGTTACTCTCATCAGAATAACACGTGAAACAGGACATACGAGACAAAACTAAACACGGGCAGATGACGGAACCGTCACAGCTGCACTGCTGCCAGCCCAACAGAGCACATGGTAATCTAAATATATTAACAATTAAGCTCTGAACATACTTAAGCCTCTGAAAAAGTTCAGGGGTTTAATTCTAGCAGATGATGAATAGGAAAAACAAGAGAGTCATGGTTGGGCTGTTTGTGAGCCAGTTCCTCCAAGCCTGGTCTCCACTTTACATAACTCAGCATTACATAATCGGTTAGTCAGCGGCCTCTGAGGCGACAAATCTGACATCCAAAGAACGGTGGAGGGACAAATGAGGACACTTCACTTCACTTGATTACAAGTGGGCTGAGCAGTTCTTCGCCAAACATGTGAACTCTGCATTAATCGGTGTTATCTTACTTTGTGTGTGTGTTTACAGACTGACTGCTGTGCACTACTTACAAGCATTAAAAGAAAATAGTTTTAGAAAATCAGTTTTTTTAAAGTGCTTTACATACATAAAACCCCAAAGCAACAAAAAAAGTAATCAATAGAAAACAAGTCACACCAACAAACAGATACAATTAGAACAGATCAAAACGACATAAAAGTGTGTTTTTAAGAAGGGATTTGGAAAAGAAAGGATCTAAGGCAGCTAATAAAGAGTTAGTCAGTATTATAACTAGGCCTTTGTGTTTAAAAAAATAATAATCTTAAAATCAATTCAGAATCTTACTGATAATCTGTGCAGATATGGGTGATACGGTCTCTGCGTTTAGTGCCAGTTGAAATTCTAGCTACAACATTTTGAACAAGCTGGAGAGGATTTCTGTTCCTTCATTTGATACCCTAATATACTGTATGTAACCGTTCAAACATGCATGGCAACAGATGGAGATAGAGACGTCTAAGCAGGGTTGCGATAGTCACTGTTGCCAGGAAGCATCCGAACAGACTTATAATTCTATAAAGTCTACATTAGGGCTGCAACTAACGATTATTTTAATAATCGATTAATCGGTTGATTATTTTTTCGATTAATCGATGAATCGATGAAAAAAAAAAACTGTAATTCATCTCCTTGGAGCAGAGGCTGCATTTAGCATGCCCTGCTTTATCAATATGTATGAAATACTGGGACAGTGGGAAGCTGCACTGCTCCTCTCACATCTGTTTTGACCGAAACCTCCAGGCCCAGGCATCAAGCTGCGCTGCATATAGAGCGTCCTCTTCCTTAAACTCTTTCATTCACATCATCTCATTAATATCTGGGTCTCTTACGACCACGACGTCACGTTGTTGGCTAAGCCCAACTAACAGTTACGTGATTTGATTCGTTCTACTTTGAGTAAAAAAAATAAACAACCTGCAGCCAGATCCGCTGGTGTGCCGGTTTAACGTTAACGAGTGACAGGTGAACTGAACCAGACCGGGGGTTACGGCATGTTTCATCACGTTACGGTTTTTTACAAGCAAGACTGAACTGTAACGGAACATAAAGTAACATTAACGACAATACACAACCCAAACACGTTAGCTAACGTGATAGCAAGCTGACTAGCTTCCATTAAAAACCAGTTTGAGGGAAATGAAGACGCTGGAGACATCTTAACACTGATTGGCCCAGACTCGACATCAAAGATCTTCTATTGCTAAGATCACGACCTCAGCTTTTTTCAGTGTCTCACTCCAATCTCAGACACGCTGGCCGGCCAGTTGCTCTGCTCCGCTCTTTTTTTTTCATCCGCGACTTACTGACTGGCGTAATAATCGCGCGACACAACGAATCGATAATGAAATTCGTTGCCAACACTTTTGATAATCGATTTTATCGATTCGTTGTTGCAGCCCTACTCTACATAAATGTTGCTTGTTCTCTTACCTAAACTGCCTAAAACCTGCATTCATTATCTCCACTCGCTGGCAGCTGTGAGTCAAACACGACTTGTACAACTTTGTCAACAAATACTGCAGGAGAGTGAAGGACAGACAGAGGCCAAAATCCCCGACCCCCTCCCCACCTCATAAATGTTCCCAGTGTCAACATGCCGAATCACTGTAGATTGTACAAGTCATGTTGGTTTGGAATGAGCTGCGGCTGAACTAAGTGTTAGAGAGACTTTGTTCTGGGTGGACATGGTTTGTTTACCCTCGCTGCTCCGCGCCACCTTCTGAGCCACCTGTTAACTTATCCATCATCCGTCATGAAGCTATGAGCTGCTGACTTGCAGGCTCTGATCTGTCACGTCAAACTATGTCCGGGGCCGGTTGTGACAGTTTCAATGCGCCTGTGTGAATATGTGTTTTAGCCTCAGAGTGAGCTTATCACTGAAATAACATCCTGTCTAGATAGGACTTGGAGACAAGGATACTCAGATCTCTGCATGCATATTATAATAAAATGCATGCCATGAACTGTAAGTACAGCCTTTCAGCAATGTCTCCAAAGGCTTACATTTTAATTACTATTTGGAATTGATTTCGTAGCTTTAAACCATTTAAATCTCAGATTTTTAGAGATACTTTTTTCCCGAATTGGCAGTGATGTTTGTGTTTTGTGTCACAGCTAATAGGCTTAGAGAACAGGCAACATGGTTCAACAGAAGATTAACTAACACACAACAATCTGCACCACAAACTTTCACAGATTTTATGACGGCTGCTGCTGGACTCTCTTCCTGTAGTTGACTATCAAGGTTTTTATCTTGGCAATAACCAATGTCCGTTGATAAGGGCTACATATGCTTGACCCAATTACTATACGTGTTTGTTTAAAGGCAAGTCCAGTCTCATGTTACCTTTCTGTGGGAGGCATGAGTTATTAAGCAAATTATGTTTACAGTATTATAGATATTATGTGTAAATGCTGGCAGTTTTAACCGTGGTTGGTGCTAGACGGGAGGTCATTGGTCATTCAAATCCAAAAGGTGCATGCATCTTAAAACTCAACATACTTTGGGAGGAACTGCAGTGACATTCCTGCACGTTACCTTTTTGTCTTATTTCCTCTTAACTCGCTGCTGTTGGCACCTAAATGTGCCTGTACATTCAGTGGCGTTGTCTTGACATTATTGACTTTACAGACTTTGAGAAGGACGTGTGCTGCTGACACAACACCGACAGCCCTGATCCCAGTGGCCCCAGCTTGCTGAGGAGGTGGTTGGTTACAGTTACACTAGATTACAAGGACAGGTTTCCAGAACTTCCCAACCAAATTCATATCACATTACAAGCACAAAACTAGCGAGAAAACAATGTTTGTTATTAAACTAACCAGAGAGAAGCCTCATCATTTTCTTCTTGTGTTCTCTATCCACAAATATACAGTGTGCAAAATACAGGAGGTCCAAGACTCCTTGATTGACACTTCAGACACCCTGAAAGTGTCAATAGCAAAATTTCAGGGGGGTTTCTAAAATCTTAAAGACATTTATTTGACACTTGCAACTATCACTAAAATGTCTTTATTAATAGAAAGAATAGAAAAGAAACATGCACTTTATTAATCCCCTTGGGGAAATTCTTCTCTGCATTTGACCCATCCCTGGATAGGGAGCAGTGGGCAGCCCTGTGAGGCGCCCGGGGACCAGTTAAGGGTTCAGTGTCTTGCTCAGGGACACTTCGACATGTGAGCTATGGGGGGACTGGGGATCGAACCGGCTACCTTGTGGTTGCGGGACGACCACTCATCCCCCTGAGCTACAGCCGGACTTTAAGCTGACCACCGGGTATTTTGCACCCTGGACATATTCATTTGGGGATTAGTCCCATGAAGACGCTTCTCTAAATACTAAAACCATTATTTTACCGACTGCATAGACTCAACTGTGTGTATACACGGGAAAAAAGTCACACTTGCAGACGTGCCCCTCGACACAGAGTACCAAAGAGTCGTATTACTGTACCTCCAAAGTTGGCCAGTCTGCTGAGCCGAGTCACTGGCACTTTCCTCTCTCTGGCACTGTCGCTCAACTAAAGAAGAAAGATTAATAAAGACCCAGTAAAGACCCTTTTCTCTTCACATTAATGTGTGTTTGTTTGGGATTCAGAAGAGGAACAAGACTCACCATCTGTTTGTGGGCTTTGATCGCAACCTTCTTGCCCTGTCGTGCTTTCTCAATGTCTTCGGCGGTAAGTCCTCCAATCGTGGACGGGTCCTGATGGTAGCTCCTGAGCTGACTGACTTGATGCCGACAGTACAGCTGTCCCCACAGATGCCTGTTCAGACTGCGGTTGTAGAAGTGCCTGCCGCACCCAAAGAAAAAGTAATGTACCTTCATTCTCCAAACAGCAGCACAAGCGTGTGTACCCTTGAGCAATTGAGACCGTTTATACCTGGCATCTTGGTGGTGAGATCTGGTGTGTCCACTGAACTGTTTGCTCGGATCTTTGTATCCCTCAAACAGTTTGCCGCCGACATGGCTCGCTCCTGCTGCTGCACTCTGATTGGCTGCAAAATCGTAACTACTTCCTGTTTGATCCACTGCAAAGTCCACACCTTCCTCCTTGAACTCTGCGAATGCACCATCGTCCTGGGGGAAGTCATATTCGGACTCTGATGAAGACGTCTGCTGCTGGCCAGTCAGCCCCTGGACAGACGCATAAGTGAAGACTCTCAGAGTATTAAAACACACTCGTAGTATTCTTTTGACATTTAAAAGCGATGCAATTTTTTTTTAGCAATGCTAAACTATGCAGGATTTGCACAGTAGTATTTACACATGAACACACCTGCATCGTCATCATAGCGGCAGAGAGGCCTTTCTCAGCAGCCGATTGGACGCTTTGGACGGCAGCGCCAACTCCTGGGAGTACTGAGATACAATTAACAAAATAAATACTGTTATTAGCTTTATTAGCTCTTCGGTACACTACAAACTAACCATACAGCAACATGATCAATGGCACTGCCCATAATAAGTGGGCTGAAAAATGTTGGTGTATGTCAGAGAATTTAGGAACTAAACATGTGGGGAGCCTATAAAAGAAAGAAAACAAAGTCAAGTAAATGATAAGCTCAGTAGGCAGATTGTTTTTTATCCTATTTAAATTGTGCCATGAATTAGATGTTTATACATTTCAGAAGATAATTATCCTTGCTGATAAAAAAAAAAGCTGCTGGATAAAACACATCGGGTAGGATAATATTACATGTGTGAGTGGAACATTGCTAAGTTACCTCGCTAGCTAGGAAGCCGCTGTAACGTCCATGTTTGGTGTTGGTGACGTACATGAGAGATGTAGAGCGGTTTCACGCTAAATTCAATTTACGGTTATAAACTGCAACGTTCTTGTGTTGCCACATTATCTTTTAAAATTGACAAATAGAATGCGTGTAACTCATGGCACAATTAAAACAGGATAAACTAATATTTGACTCTGGCCGTTGACTACGATTCATATTTCTTTCCAAAACATGGTCCCATGAGGGACACCGGAAGAGAAGGGACTTTGTGTCTCCATGGAGGCATTTACAAGTTAGTTACTGATAACGAAGAAGCTCTATTACAATCAAATACATGGAGATTATTATCGGCTAGGTGACAATGTGAGGCGACGTAATGACCCTTCCCTCGTTTATGGGTTCCTTACAAACAACAGGTGTGTTGAACTTACAGGCTCCACTGCGCAGGGTGCTGCTCTGAGTCTCCACGACCGCCTGGCTCAACTTAGCCAAGCCTCGCACCACTAACATCATATCACCGGCCATCATGGACTACAGAGACAGAGACAGAGAAGAGGACAGGGAAATAAGAACAAAATATCACCGTTAGTTATGCCGGATCTCTTTCCAAACATAGTAGGCCGGGAAGCGTGGAGAAGGACATTCTGTTCACCCAGAGTGAAGACAAAAATCAGGTCAGATGTCGAAATGTGTGACAACACGTTGTCAGCAAAGACGAGAGGAGCACAGACAAAGACGTACAGGTGGACGAGAAGGCATAAAACCTGTCGTCAACAACCATTCTGCTGCCAAACATTGAGGCGAACACACAGCTGTCACATCTTGAGGTGACCATGACTTTATCACTTTGTCTATAAATACTCAGAACCTCCAATCCCTGTGTGAGAACCACACACACACACTCACAAGAAAGGAAAGGGGGTATGCCGTGCATGCACGTGTGTTGTGCAGAAATGTGCATGAGGTTCAAGACTGGCTGTGTCACTGGAAACTAGGAGGGAGGAGTTGGGAAGGCTGCTGCCTGTACCAGCTATTTCTGTGCATGAGTGCACGGTTTGCCGTCACCCTTTATCTCTCCAGGTTTCTCTCTGCACCTGCGAGATTGCTTTCTGTTAAAAATAAAATAAAAAAGGTTTATCTCAAAGTATTCAATTCCTATCCAAATTATCAATGCGGCGTATCTTTTTATTAAACAGTTTTGACAAGTTCAAGTTCAAAACAGTTGGCACACCACACAAAGCTGACACTGCGATAACAAACATGTGAACATATCTCAAGGTCCCTTCAGGACGCAGGTAAAAGTTCAAGTCACTTCCCTCAGCTGTCCGTCTCTTATCTAAACGGAGCTCTGACTGCATTTCTCTCCCCGCAGTATTCCCGAGTGTGTTACAGGTGGCGTTTTTTTTTTGGTGGGTGTGACGACATGCTTCAACACAGCTCAGCTGGGATTTGGGAAAAAGCCGTTGCTGAAGGCTTCAAAAGCAGTTTGTGAGTGCGTGTGTGCCGCTACACACATACACACACTGAGTCAGAAAGTGGGTCATCCGTCCTACTTCAGGGCCGCACTGTGTTTTCAGACGCTGGACTGAAGAAAACACTGATTTGTATTTTATTCTAATTATTGTCCGATAGTGTTTTTCTGTTATCGTCGCAACTTAAATCGGACCATAATTAACAGAAACACGACTCTCTTTGACAAGCTTTGGCTTGTGACTTTAGCCGGTTCCCTGGAAAAAGATGGAGGATCAAAAGCAAACCAAAAATTTGAGAAAGTATAAACTGCAAATTAGAAAGAAACACAGAACAATAGTCCAATATAAATCAATCTTTTTTTAATGTTAAAGTTAAAGTTGCTCGTCAGTTCTTTCTTCAACATCCACAGGCCACCTAAATATTGTGCAAAGTTGGGTTTTTTCTGGATTAACTGCTGTCTGGGGTTATCTCTGGTTACTAATGCTAATGTTGGCCGCTCCAACGACAGCAGCACAAAAGACTTGCGCTGTATTCTGGGAAACTACGGACTGACTCAGCATGTGACGGAGCTCAGACAATGAGGGCCGAACGCTGGACAAAACCGCCTCCAAGGGGCTTAACATTTGAGGCTCCTTTCTCTTCTGTTCAGCGCCTACGTGCTCTCACTAGCGTAGATCATGCCAAACAACAAAATATCTCACAGATGACACACAACGATATCATCGGTGACTATGGTCCCACACAAGCACCGAGTAAGTGCTTTGTACAAATTAATGATTTGATGTCCAAAAATGTCTCCAGTTAAACAAGGAAATACAGAGATGACTGACTTCAGAAGACAGAATAGAAGCAGTTATACTGCAGGTTACGGCATGTTTTAAAGATCAATGAAATATAATAAAAGAAAAAGTTCTTTGTACTTTATTGTCAAAACAATTATCGCGGCACGATGCAGAGTCAGCTCAACAATGCAGCAAGATCCTTCGCGATCTTCTCATCGGCTGGGAATTAAGCTATGCAGGCTGTACTGAGGCACAAGACTTTTTAAATCTTTTTTTCCATTGAGCATTCGATTCATTGATTCAGGATGAAATGAGAAATGTGAAAACGGCGAAAATGTTTTCGGTAGAAGATTACCAACCCTGCCTTTAAACACAAAGCAGCAACATGGAGCTGCAGAATGCAAATGTTCACGGCTTTATTTTTATACATATAAATGATCTTACATACTTAAAACGTAAAACATACTTGTGCATTTCTGCAGGATTCAGAGCCGTGAACACTGTCAAAGTAAATTCAACTTGCAAAATCTGATACTATGAGGAAGAAGTTACTGTTTATTGCAAAAAAGAAAACCGATTGAGCAACTTCCCATTTGTCAATGTGGGTGTGTTACCTCAGTACGTGTTTACATGCTGCTTTTCTTCCTCTGCATTAGAATACAAAATAAAAAAGTAAACTAAAAGAGAAGGGACACCTGATCGTTATATAACATGAATACAAATGGGGGAGAACTAAAAGGCCAGTTCTGATGCCCAGTGGGCGAGAGGTCACTACAAGGTATTTGTGAGGCCCGGCTTGTGATTACACATGGTATTGTATGGCTAACACACACACACACACACACACACACACACACACACACACACACACACACACACACACACACCTAAGCCTCAGTTGTTGTCTGGGCTCTTCTGCCCTCAGCAAGCCGTTGACTCACTGCTATGGAAATAGCCAGGCATCGCAGCAGCATGCGTCTATATCTGAACGCTGTACATCTCGCGGCTTACCGACGGCCTCCAGCCGCTGCCCTTCACTGCTGATCCTGAGCCAAGCGTGGGGAATATTTACCCCACGTTATTGAACACCACAGCGGTCGCTTCGCCACCACTGACGGGGTGAAACGTGAGGAAAACTACGTTTCCTGCAAGACCACAATACAGAAGGGGAGTCCAGAGCGATTTATCTGTCGGTGCCGTTTGCTGGACAAACTATCTAAAAAGAAAATGACCTCAGATATTGTATGTCTTTGGTATTTCTGTGCAGCAACCTCTTGGCTGTGATATAAAACCTCTACTAATACGTCTGTGCCATCAGAGGGCAAAGGAGTCAGGCTCAAGTATCACATTACACCCCTCACATTTGAAGTGGTCCAAATACTCTCTACTACACACATGCAGTATACATGTACTGTATGCAAGAGTAGCTCACATTAATACATTTTCCATTATAGGAAAATTGTACACACTCACCTTAATAGACTACAGTCTACACACACATTAAAAGGTGCACTACTCGTACACATTTCGTTAGTATTTCAAACAAACAATCAAAAGTACTAATACGAATGGCATTCAAACGGATTCGCTCAGCATATGTTTCGGGCGTAAACCCCCCTACCTCACGTGCAGCGACGCAGATAAATCCCTCAAACCAACTAACGTGGCCCAAACCTGTGGTTATAAACTTCCTCGTGGGCGTGTAGCCACGAGACTCACTGCCATAACAAAACAAAAAAAGAGAAGCCACGCTGTAAATTGGCCGTTATTAAAGCTGCTTTAAACAACTGAAATTGGAGAAGAACAAAAAAAAAAAATTTAGCAGCAGGTTTAATACATATTTTAAAAGTAACGGACCAGGAATAAAAACCACGTATATAGGTAAAGTTTGCAGACGGGCACGTCCGCACGCTGCGGAGAATGTGTTGAACCATCTGGAGGTCGAAGCTGTAAACGGGACCAACCGGGAACATAACATAATAATAATAAAAAAAAAAAAAAACATGTTTAATATTTAGTAAATGCGCATTTGTGTGATAGCAGACACTCACCTTAGCTGTCGTCTCCGCTGGTTTCTCTAACTATTGTCGGACGAGGTCAGCGGCGCGCGCGAGTCTAACTAAAACAAACCCCCCTGTCTAATTAGCATAAAAGTGCGCACAACAGCACGTCACGGGGGTCTTTTTTTTCCAGGTGTCTGGTCGGCCTCCTCCTCTTGTTGTTGCTGCTGCAGGCAGCGTTTAATCCAGTATGTCTCCAACACGAGGTCAAACCTTATTTACCAACCAGCAACCAGAGCCGTGCATGCGTGGCCGTACGCTGCATGGACACTTCCACTTTGGTTCAGCACACATTTTTGTGTTCAGATAAATATGTAAACAGCATCCATACATGTACATGCATTGTAATTATAAAGCTGTGGTGCTTCAGTTTTCCTAATCTAAAAAAAAAAGGTCACGAGACAGTTACAGTTTATCCTCACAGACGCGCGTCGAGCTGTTTCGCTCAACTTTATCTTTACACGGCTCTGGTCCGTCAACCGCCCTCGCGTCACGCTCTGCTCCCATTGGTTCTCTCGTCCTTTGACAGGAGGTGGGGACTGAAACGCGGCTTCTCATTGGTTCATCGCGTGAGAAAAACAAGGTGCACGTTTGTGTAGCGTCCCAAAGCCCGACCCGTATTATTGCGAATAAATTCCGGTTTACAAGGTACACGCGGCCAATGAGCACGCACGTGCCAGCCGTGACAAAATAATTGTCCCTCGGCTTTGAAATGGGCCTCTGATGCCATCTGCTGTTGTCGGCACGAGGACATAACCCCAAACGCTGCCCTGTTTGATTGTTATTGCTAATCAATGGTCAGGACAAATTATGAAAGAAATGTATGATTTCACAATTACCTTGAAATATCAATCATTACTGTACTTTAAAATGAAGCAGTTATAATTATAACTGTAATAAAATCTGCACGTAAAGGAACAACTGCAATAGATGTTTATAATTTCACTTCAAAAGCCATTTCTCCAGAAAAAAAACATTGTGGTAACACTTTGACTTTGATATATATATATATATATATATATAATAGACATATGTATAATGCATTATAATCGTCTTACAGTTATAACTTAACAATAATCACTTATAAATACTCATAATGCTTTATAACAATAAAGCATAATACATTATACTGTGATTATGAGTTACTCTATAGTGGTCATTGTTTCCGTGAAGTAAAGTGAAAAAATATCATTAAATCTATGCAAGAACAACACACAAAACGTTGCAATGTAATTATATAGTGCATTATAATGTGTTATTATAAGTATATGGTACATGGACGTCATAATAACTGTGTTGCACAAATGTCTTCTAAAATCCTTTCTTAATGCAAATGTAGGTTCTGACTTTATCTTTTTTAGGCGATCATCCACCTGCAGTGGCATTAAAGTGGCAGCAGAGTGCATCACAGATCCACACAACGCAGCTTGTATTTTCCTAAAGGAGGTTATGTTTATTTCCCAGACTAAATGAGCTCAATGATCCTCTTAAGTGAATACATGTCTGTCAAACTGCCTGCAGAGTGGAAATAGTCAAATGTGGGTCTATAACAACAGGGTTTTTTCCACATAGGGATCTGAACTATAGGCAATGAAGAGTGAACGCTCGCTGTAAGGCTCAAGGATAATACAAACCTTTTCTCATGTGGGGATTTTACAAATGCAAAGAGTATTATGATCACTTCAAACAAAAGTGCACAAACGGAACAATGAGTAAGAAAAATGCAAACATCTCATAAAATGTGTAAAGTAGGAGCCGTGTGTTCAGAAATTACTAAATGGGTCACCTTCCACTCCGCCCTCCATCTAAAAAAAAGAAAAATCACATCTCCGCAGTGTCTCCCTCATTCACTCTCAGCTCCTGATTCATGTCATTTCTTTCCCACCAGCTCCGGATGCTGCTGCTGTTGTGGACAGGTGTGATTTGAAAGGCAAATGAGCCGCATGCAAACAGACTGATCGATGTGGCCGTGAAGCAGCAGCAGTGTGGTTCCCTGTGGGCTTCCTCAGGTCAGGACCAGAGGTCGTATCCTCATGGATGAAATACTCTAAACCGTGTCGTTTGAACCATTTACGAGCTCCAACCTCGATGATCCCAGAAATTCATGAAAGTCACACATGGAAGCTGTATCCACACACTTTTTTTAAAGGAACAATCCAAATAAATACATAAACCAGAACAATATATTCACTACTAGCAAACAACCCTATAAGCGTGGAGCATAAGAAATAGCTAACACGGTAGGTCTTAAAGGAATAGTTTTACATTTCGGGAAAGGTGATACAACGGTCATATCTGTCCACTAAAAATCCCCCTACAGCAGCTGGTTATCTTAGCTTAGCATAAAGCCTTGAAACAGCCAGCCTCTAAGCAAAGGTATTGGAATCTGCCGACCCCAAACTCTAAAGTGCACAAATTAACATGTTATATCTTGAATGTTTAATCAAGAAACGTTCACTCTGTGTTGCCAGTGTTCATGCTAAGCTAAGCTAACCAGGTGCCGAACGTTTCATATTTACAGTACAGGCATGAGAGTGGTGTCGATCATCTCATCTGACTCTCTGCATTACAGCTAATAAGCATACATATTCCCAAAATACGACACAATGCCTTCCATAACATACTGAACCTATTGTGATCGGTATAATTTAGCTCAACATAGATGTCAGGTCCTTGCTGACCAAGTATGACAGCGGTTAAAAACAGCTTTGAACTGTTAAAACACATTCAACTGTACAACAATGAAAATGTAATTGTGTGCAGATTATATTATATCACATCATATCTTGAATGTTTACTCAATCAAAGCTAAGTTAACCAGCTGCTGGTGAATGCGTCATATTTAGCGCAGAGGCACGAGAGAGGTTTCAATCATCTTGTTTAATGCAAAAAAAGCTGATAAACATACATATTTCCCAAAATGTTGAACTACTTCTTTAAGAAGGCACTGCATGGAATTATAATCAGTCTCTTTCTGCATCTACTGTCACTGCAAACATCAATGGAAACCGTTGCATTTTAAATATATGTTAGACTGAATTCTACATACTATGTAGTTTTTATTGTTCATCAAGAACCTGTTACATTATGAGACATGTGGTTCTCCTTTATCCGCCCGACCACTTTCTAAATGAACGTTGGCGTTCTCCATTTAAATAAATGGGGATAATTTTCTGAACACCGTCCATCTTTTCTATCGACGTATCCAATGCTTTGTTTGACTTTCACTCAGTATGTAACACATGCTTGAAGACGAAGCAAAAATAACAGCCCAAAATTCAAAATGTCACAGTATTCCATTAACAAAACAAAACAAAACAAAACATAATATAATGTTATAAATACAAACAGGATGAAATACAAATCAAGCCCAAACTTTAAGACGATAATAAACATGCACCCGAGACTACGCACTGAAACCGTTAAGACTAGGATGAAAGTCCGTCATAACATTTAAAATAAGAACTCATGTTCAGTTGTCTGACTTGGCTTTGTAATGTCAAGGCACTGTATAGCTTAAATACGATTGTTCATGGTTATAAGTGTTCCACAGGATTTGAGTACACTAAAAATAACAAAATTACAAAAAAACTACATCAAACATAATAAATCTCATTGTACATTGTGAACAATCCCAACAAAAGTGTGAGAAGGGTGGGAAGTGTTTGTCCAGGCAAGGACCATGGACTTGGCTGCAAATATGTTACATTATGAAACGATGCCCTCCTTAACATAGTGAAACTACTCCGACCTGAATAATTTAGCTCTACATAATTGCCAGGTTATTGTGGAGGAAACATGGCTGCCACCAAAAACCTCACTGACCAACTTACAGTGTCTGAATTCTAGGTACGACCGGTTAAACTGAGGTTAAAAACAGATAAAAGACTAGTTTTGTTTTCCACTGTGAACACACTCACCCCAACAACCTCTAGCAGTGGAAATAGTATAAAATGTAGACTATTTTTAAAAGAAAGGGGCAATGTGTTGAAATCGTGTTTAAAAAGACAAAAAATCAAATAAAATTGAGTTCAGATATACTTGGGAAGATATGCAATCTAACTGTGATTTAATGGAGATAGATATCTAAGTTACAAATGAGTATAACTGTTTAACAAGACATTTAAAGTCAAATATAGACGTTTGAACGTGCATGTTTTAAAGCCACTACATGTACAATGCTGACGTGATGACAGCGTCTTCAGGCCCTGGACAGACAGACAGCATGTTTTAGCAGCTTTCTGCAGAAGTATTTTCAATGAAAATGAAGCGCTCTGCTTTCGCATTTTTTAAGGAGCACCCTGAAGTCCTTGAGTTCAAAAGAAAAATCAAACTCAGAGCGGAGCAGCGCCCCACGTCGTTAACGTTTTGTCTCATCGTGGTGACTTTTGCTGGATAGAGACTTAGATGTTGTACATTTTTTAAACTTAACTATTATTAAGTAGCGTACAGTTCATGGCTTGTGTTTGGCTAACGTTAGCATTTTATTTAAAAGCTGCAAAACTGCAACAAAATGTCCTCTGTCTGATCAGGCCCTCACAGTTTTTTGTTTTTTTTTAATCATCAAAGTCAGAAATGTTCAAATGCCACACATAGTGGCTTTAAATGATACTTCTGGAGATATTTTCTTTATCTCTTTATTTTTCATATTTTTAAAAATCCCACAAAAAAAGACCAAAACAAACAATCATTTTATCCTGCAACCACCGTCTGTGTATCTGAAGCCTGATTCATAATGTCATAATGTCATAATGAGCCCCACTGTTACTGTTGCACTGTTCATTCATTACAATCAACGTGGGCACTGTTGGGTTTGATGTACTTTTTTTTTTTAGATGATCCCAAACGTTCACAAGCACACCAGACGTGTATTAATCCACTTCTGAAAAATACTCCTGAACAAAACACACTATTTCCTCCTGTTTGAGTAATGTTTGCCAAAAACAACAGTGCCCAGCTGTTTTAGAAAACGATTTTGTATATTCATAATCCATCTTTAAATAATTTACGTCTTCAGCGGAAACAAATGGGCCACAGACGACTGGATGAATATTGACAAACACATCACTGTTTTGGGTCTTTTTATAGAATCTGTTTTATAAGAAAAATATGAAATATCACCAGCCTTTTCAACTTCAGTTTGGATGAAGCAATCTGCTGTTTTCTCTTGAGTAAAAAAGGTAGGAAATAATCAGGAAAGAGAAAGAATCTGATATCCACGGAAATCCAAGGTTGCATTCATGGATGCAACCTTGGTTGCATCCATGAATGGATTTGGCAATGCATTGTTATGGGATGATGAAGTGCTCCAACCTGAGGACAAGCGTCTGTGAAGGAATACTAGAGGAAGTGTTCCTGGGAGAAAGGAAGAATGAATGGAAGTGGTTGTTGTGTGTCCAAATGTTTACTTGTTTTTTTTCTTCCTTTGAACCCCTCAGACCTCAAATCTCAGAGTTCCACATGGTTAAAATGATGTCCAGCAAACTATCGAGTCCAGAAAGGTAACCGTCTTCTCTGTTGCCCTCGGCCCACAATGCTCGGTGCGTCAGCTCGTCCCCGTCAGCGAGGGGTGTGGTTTTCCCAAAGTCAATCATCCAGACTTTGGCCCTTCCCTTACTGTCGTGAACAAACAACAAGGAGCTGCCAATCACCTGCAGAGACACAGTAAGACAATGGGATGGCTAAGAAAACAGGAAATAGTTGTTTTACTCAACATTACTCTTGTGTTTGTGTCCCTTAAAAAGACATGATCTCACTTCCTGTTTTGTTACAACTTCTTGCATTTTTTATCTGCTAGTATGTTAGTTTGTACGTGTGTGAAACTGAACGTGTTCATGTGTTGTCCAATTTCAATGATGTGTACATACCAGTGCTGTGCGTGCACTGGTGTGTTTACTCAAGTGAGTTAGTGCCACCAAATTACACTTAATTACTTAATCAATAAATTACAATAGCGCAAAGTACACGTTAACCAGGAATGGGACGTAACGTGTACTTTAAGTCACACGTTAAGTAATTTCATTAATTGGCACTTAATTCAAAGAATGTGCTGCACGCTGTTTAGAAAACGTGGACATTCCCAAATCCTGAACTGAGCCCAGCACTACAACTTAAACCAGTTGCAGTAATGCACAAACATTACCTCGTGGGTTTTGAAGAACGGGGAGATCTCCAGAGTGTCTTTGATTTCCTTCAGCCTGGTTAGATAACTTTTCTGGGGAGAGACAAAAAAAACAAAAGCTTTTTTTTTTTGTTCACCCAACAAGATTCTGCACCAGTTTCCTGAAGCCAATCACATCGTTGCTGTCAAACTTTTCAAATATTCTCCTCTCTGCTGCTGTCAGTTGTCATTTCAGCTCAAATCTGATGCGACCCTCCTCCACCCGTCACCTCCAGTCAGCATCACAAAAAAATTCACCTTGAAATGTAATTCCTCAGGTGTTTTTCTGTCCCGTTCAGTGGGCAAGGCTATTGACTCAACACACACACACACACACACACACACACACACACACACACACACACACACACACACACACACACACTCACCAGTATGTCCTTATTTCCTTTGACGAAGTCATGGAAGGCTGCAGTAACTTGTTCTCTTGTCTTTGTCTTCTTAAAATCTCTGTTCACTGTCCCGTCCTCCTTCTAGAGAGGAGAAGAGAGGAAGAGGAGAGGAAAAGGAGAGGAGAGGAAGAAGAGGAGAGGAGAGGAAGAAGAAGAGGAGAGGAGCTTAATGTTAGGTTTATTTGTACTGGTAGTCAATGTTGTAGTCAAGACCACCTAAACCAAGACCTTCAGGGATTGAGACCAAGACCGGAACACACTTGTGATCAAATGTGGAACATGCAAACCAAAGTCACTCCTCGAGCTGAGCCACATTCCTGCAAAAACACCCAGAGAAAACAAACAAAGATTCCTTTTATTGCCATATATGCTGTATATGTGTGTATGTGTATAAGTGTGCATGAGAAATGGTCAGAGGTTAATTTTACGTGTGGGAATTTTTCTTGGTTTTTCTATGAGCAACCACAGTAATGATGTTAACAACAAATAAAAACAAAAAACAAACAAACAGGCAATTTAGTGATCTCCCCACAGTCATCCTTGTCTGAACCAAGTAAAAAAAAAAAAAGTATGAAGAGCAAGTGAAACCGGAGTCAAATTCCATTTATGTGCAAATTTACATGGCCATTAAAGCTGATTCTGATTCTGAAAATGCACTGAGGAAGATCTCGAGTACTACAGCACTGCTGGTAGTAGAAGACAAATGATAATTTCAGGGATATTTAGCACGTAAATGCATGTTTCTATTTAGTTTATCGACTTCCAGGCTTCTTGTAGCGATGGAAGGGACAGGAGTGAAGCAGAGGACGGGAAGCGAGGAAGTGGAAGGAGCAGAGGAGAGGATGGACAAGAAAAGCAGAACAAACAATGAGGGGAGGAAAGGAAGGGAAGATATTTTTAGAGATTTAGCTGTGAGTTAAAGCAGGGAAAGGTCTTTGACTGTTTTGCCAAGCAGAGCCATATAAAGAAACACTTTTGATTTATTCTATTCTTGCATTTTCAGAAAATAGTCAAAAATGGCCATACAGTTTCCCAAAGTTACTTGTTTTGTCACAAAAAGCAAATAATCAAGCAAACTAGCATAGCATAGCACATTGGATTTACTCTCCTAAGCAGTAGGAGTACTGGAGTATTAAAACCAGTCGTGCATGTACAGTAGTAACAATAGTAAATAAAGAGAACTGGATACAGCGTTGGAGGCGAGGCCCCTTTCAATTCCTATGAAAGTTTCGAAGTGGTGCATGAAACCAATTTTTTTTTGATTTCCGCCAATGAAATGAAGATGAAAATTACCCGGAGATCTTCAAGCGGTCTTTTGCATAACTGGACACTTAAAGAAAGCGTTTCCTTTGACTCCGCCTCCCAGCTGTCGGTCCAGTCTCGTTCTCATTCACATGAACGGAGGACGGAACGTAAGGGTAGATACTGTTAGTGTATTTTACAACTTTTAGAGCCTAATGATTTAAATAAGGGCTAGTCAAGTGTTTTTACTGGGAAGTTGATTTAAGTTATACATATATAGAGATTTACTGATTTCTCTTTACCTATGTAGGTCTATGGGGCTTCATGGCATCACCCCTCCCACCCTGGTCATAAACTGTTTGAGTCACTTCTGGCAGGCGGCTGAGGTCCATGAGGACCAAGACCTCACGCCACACTAACGGGTTTTTTCCCGTCGGCAGTCGGGCTCATCAACAGGGCCCGGGTCCCCCACTGACTGACTCTGTCACCCCCAGGACTATTTTTCTTTCTTTCTTTCTTTCTTTCTTTCTTTCTTTCTTTCTTTCTTTCTTTCTTCTTACCGGTCACTCCCCTGCACACTTCATATTTAAACACTCATGCCACTTAACATACACTTTTTTAACTTAAACACATGTCACTTTAACATACACTTACATTAAAGTTATCTGTTTGTCTGAGCACTTTATCTTATACTTAATTGAATAATCATTGCACTGTTGTTGTCGTTGATTGTTGATTGTTGTTTGTCTCGTCTAACGTCTCATGTCTAATGTATGCACCTTCCGCCTAGAAAAATTACTCGTTTGTGTAAACATTCCTGGCAAATAAACGGTTTCTGATTCTGATTCTGATTCAAGTGACGGACCAGGAAGTTGTAATGCCTCGATTTAAAATTTGCCCAAAGCCCAGCACTCTTCTTGGGGGCTTGCAGGCAGAGTGAAGTAGCTTCCAGAATACCAGCAGTGGTCACCAACCAGTTGGTCGGTTCAGAGTAAAATAAATCAGTGTTTCTTACTCTGCTGGCTGCCAGGCATCCATCCATCCATCCATTTTCGACCGCTTATCCGGGGTCGGGTCGCGGTGGCAGCAGGTTCAGCAGGCCGACCCAGGCTTCCCTCTCACCCGCAACACTTTCCAGCTCATCCTGGGGGACCCCGAGGCGTTCCAAGGCCAGCCGGGAGATATAATCCCTCCAGCGTGTCCTCGGTCTTCCCCGGGGCCTCCTACCAGTTGGACGTGCCTGGAAAACCTCTAATGGGAGGCGTCCAGGAGGCATCCTGACTAGATGCCCGAACCACCTCAGCTGACTCCTTTCGACACGAAGGAGCAGCGACTCGACTCCAAGCTCCCTCCTGATGTCCGAGCTCCTTACCCTATCTCTAAGGCTGAGCCCGGCCACCCTACGGAGGAAGCTCATTTCGGCCGCTTGTATCCGAGACCTCGTTCTTTCGGTCACGACCCAGAGTTCGTGACCATAGGTGAGGGTTGGAACGTAGACCGACCAGTAAATGGAGAGCTTCGCCTTCCGGCTCAGCTCCCTCTTCACCAAGACGGACCGGTACAGCGCCTGTTTTACTGCTGCAGCCGCACCGATCCGCCCATCGATCTCACGCTCCACCTTACCCTCACTCGTGAACAAGACCCCGAGATACTTGAACTCCTTCGCTTGGGGTAGGCAGTTTGTCCCCACCTGGAGGGAGCAGTCCACCGGTTTCCGGCAGAGCACCATGGCCTCAGATTTGGAGGTGCTAACTCTCATCCCTGCCGCTTCACACTCGGCTGCAAAACGCCCCAGTGAATGCTGGAGGTCACGGTCCGAGGAAGCAAACAGGACCACATCATCCGCGAACAGCAGAGATGCGATCCCGAGATTCCCGAACCGGATCTTCTCCGCCCCCTGGCTGCGCCTAGATATCCTGTCCATGAAAGTCACGAACAGGACCGGTGATAAAGGGCAGCCCTGGCGGAGACCAACACCCACCGGGAACGTGTCTGACTTACTACCGAGGATACGAACACAGCTCCTACTGCAGGCGTACAGAGACCGGATGGCCCGTGCCAACGGGTCCGGCACCCCATACTCCCGCAGCACCCCCCACAAAACCCCCCGAGGGACCCGGTCGAAAGCCTTTTCCAAGTCCACAAAGCACATGTAGACTGGTTGGGCAAACTCCCAGGACCCCTCCAGTAGTCTTGCGAGGGTAAAGAGCTGGTCCACTGTTCCACGGCCGGGACGGAATCCACACTGTTCGTCTTGAATCTGAGGTTCGACAAGCGGTCGGAGCCTCCTTTCCAGCACCCTGGCATAAGCTTTTCCCGGGAGGCTGAGCAGTGTGATACCACGATAGTTCGAGCACACTCTCCGGTCCCCCTTCTTGAAGATGGGAACCACCACCCCGGTCTGCCAGTCCATGGGCACTGTTCCCGACCCCCATGCGACACTGCAAAGGCGTGTCAGCCAAGACAGCCCAACAATGTCCAGCGCCTTCAGCATCTCAGGGCGAATCTCATCCACCCCCGGCGCCTTGCCACCAAGGAGCTTTTTGACTACCTTAGTGACCTCTGCCAGGGATATGGGTGCAACCACCCCAAGGACTTCAGGCGCTGCCCCCTCTCCAGGGGACATGTTGGCCGGGTTTAGGAGTTCCTCAAAGTGCTCTTTCCACCGCCCGACGATGTCCACAGTCCGGGTCAGCAGTTCCCCCCCCACGCTGAGAACAGCCTGGGGTAGGCCCTGCTTTCCCTTCCTGAGCCGTCGGATGGTTTGCCAGAACTTCCTTGAGGCCAACCGAAAGTCCTTCTCCATGGCCTCCCCAAACTCCTCCCATGCCCGAGTTTTAGCATCCGCGACCTTCGCAGCTGCAGCCCTTCTGGCTTGCCGGTACCTGTCAGCTGCTTCAGGAGACCCCTGGGCCAGCCAGGCCCGAAAGGCCTCCTTCTTCAGTTTGACGGCTTCCCTCACCCCCGGTGTCCACCACCGGGTTCTCGGGTTGCCGCCACGACAGGCACCGATGACCTTCCGACCACAGCTCCTAACGGCCGCGTCCACAATAGAGGCTTTGAACATGGTCCACTCGGATTCCATGTCCCCAGCCTCCCTCGGGATCTGTGAGAAGCTCTTCCGGAGGTGGGAGTTGAAGACCTCCCGGACAGGATCCTCTGCCAGACGTTCCCAGTTCACCCTCACTACACGTTTGGGCTTGCCAGGTCTTTCTAGCCGACTCCCCCGCCATCTGATCCAACTCACCACCAGATGGTGATCAGTTGACAGCTCTGCTCCTCTCTTCACCCGAGTGTCCAAGACATACGGCCGCAGATCAGATGATACGACTACAAAGTCGATCATTGATCTCCGGCCTAAGGTGTTCTGGTACCAGGTACACTTATGAGCCACCTTATGCTCGAACATGGTGTTTGTTATGGACAAACTGTGGCTAGCACAGAAGTCCAACAACAAAGCACCGTTCGGGTTCAGATCGGGCAAGCCGTTCCTCCCAATCACGCCCCGCCAGGTTTCTCTGTCATTGCCCACGTGAGCGTTGAAGTCTCCCAGGAGAACTATGGAGTCGGCAGGCGGGGCCCTTTCCAGTACCCCTCCCACCGACTCCAAGAAGGCCGGATACTCTGAAATGCTGTTCGGTGCATAAGCACAAACAACAGTCAGAGCCTTACTCCCCGCAACCCGTAGGCGCAGGGAGGCGACCCTCTCGTTCTCCGGGGAAAACTCCAACATAGCGGCGCTCAGCCGGGGGCTCGTGAGTATCCCCACTCCCGCCCGGCGCCTCTCACCCTGGGCAACTCCAGAAAAGGACAAAGTCCAACCCTTCTCCAGGAGCTTGGTTCCAGAGCCCGTGCTGTGCGTGGAGGTGAGCCCAACTATATCTAGCTGGTACCGCTCCACCTCCTGCACCAGCTCCGGCTCTTTCCCCGCTAGCGAGGTGACGTTCCACGTCCCTAGAGCTAGTCTATGCTGCCGGCGATCGGCTCGCCCAGGTCTCCTGCCTGGCCCGCCGCCCGGTCTGCATAGCACCCGACCCCCGATGCTTCCCCCTGCGGGTGGTGAGTCCACAGGGTTGCTGGTCCATGATCTTTTTTCGGGCTGAGCCCGACCGGGCCCCATGGGCGAAAGCCCGGCCACCAGACGCTCGCTGACGAGCTCCCCTCCTGGGTCTGGCTCCGGGAGGGTGCCCCGGTTTCCCTTGTCCGGGC
>JBAMJR010000201.1:142500-145000 GCA_038501785.1 Myoxocephalus aenaeus
AGCGATACCACACACAGCTATTTGAGTCAGTATCGGCCTGATATCAGATATCGGTATCGGTGCACCCCATCATCTTATACCCCGAGCTGCACTGATCCAGCATCAACAACATGGGAGACCTCTGTAAACCCAAATGCATCAACATCGACTTCCTCTTCAATGACAGACAAGGTGAGATTGAGTGTGAAAGAGCGTCTTACTTTTAATATGCGTCCGTTGGCTCCCGCCTTGAAGCTCCCTGTCAAAGGAAACACAATAACTGTGAGTCAGCTGCAGAGAGTGTTAAGATGCAGTCCCATGGGAGTAGCTGGACTTCGGTTAAGTTGTACGTGGCTTGAGCCTCTAACAGCCATGACACCAAGCATCACCCGATGTTTCACAACCCAAACACACACACACACACACACACACACACACACACTTCCCCTTAAGGCCCTGACCTCAAAGACACAGCAGCATGTATTGATTCACATCTTCTTTTAAAATAAACTGCACAACCTGTGTGTATGTGTGAGCATGTTAAACTATATCCTCTGTAATGTGTCCACATACCTGCATGCCCAGCCAGTTGTATCCAGGGATATTTCTTCTTATAGGACATGACAAACGGTGACCAGTACACCATGTTCTTGATCTTCTTCCAAGACTTGTGCTACAAAACACAAACACAAAGTGATTATCCTTCAGAATAAGGTTTCACCAACAAGCTGTTTTCTATGTTCGCCTTTTATTTCATTTCAGATATTTACGTATCATTGGGCCATAAACGTGTTTTAACTAAACTGACATATGATGATGGTGCGACGCAGCGTTTACCAGCTCCAATGCGAACTTGAAAGATAAACTAAGGCAAGTGTACTAAACGCCCGATGCCTCAGATGGCAGCGGGCAGTCCGCTTTAAAATCACCCAGAGATCAAGTTCTCCTCTGGAGCTTTTGGCTGATCCAGCGCTTTTTTGTTAAGTAGCCTTAAGGCCTTAAAACATGCACACACACACACACACACACACACACACACACACACACACACACACACACACACACACACACACACACACACACACACACACACTGTAGGGTATCCCTGACACTCCCACACACTCTTTTTTTTTCTCCCCGCTGTTTTAGGACATTTTAACTAAACTCTGCAGGATCAGGCCGGGGTTTCCCCTGGTAACACAAACACACACACACACACAGTTTCTCCAAGGGCTCTCCCTGTCCCTGGCAGAGGCATTGAACCGCGGGAATCCTGCCACACACACACACACACACACACACACACACACACACACACACACACACACACACACAAACAAACTCATTGACAAACTGGGACACACGCTGTCTCCGACAGACAAACACACACACTGCGAGTTGTTTTCAACATCAACCGTTTTCATCTCAGTGAAAACAGACGGATTCAAGTTCAGTGCAGTTCGCTGTCTTTCCTCAGACATTAATATCTGACTTTAAACTCACTAAATTGCATGTTACCTGTAATGTTTACTGAATAAGTACATGACCAGTTTAAATATTGTGATGAGCAAAAACACAAGCCGAAAGTTACTTTTATTGATTCTCCTAATTGATCCTGTCAGTGCATTATTCAATAACATATTGAAACCCCAAAACACATTTATTTTAGTTTTAGTTTTTTTTCATGCCTGCAGGATTACATCAGATGGAAAAACTCCAGATGTCTCGTTCTGTGGGTTTGAACAATGCTTGGCTGTGCAACATTGGAACAGAGATACAAGTGAATGCAGCAGGACAAAAAAATATGAGAAAAAGCCAAATGTTTTTTTAGGAGTGCCCTCTTAAAAACACATTAGATGGAAATGGACACCAATTTATATTATGATGAATGTAAAGAAATCCTCTCTTAAATGATCCCATCTGGTAGGCATCTTGTGTTTTACTGAAATTCCATATCAAGGTGCAACATAAATGTTAACGGTGTGAGCTGACACACAGAAGATTTCCTCTGGTTGGCAAATACCAGGATAAATAATATTATGTCTGCAAATAACCAGAGAAGAAGAGAGATGAGAGGAGGAGGAGAGGACAGATAAGATAAGAGAGAAGAGGACCATAGAAGGAGATATATAACCCATGTCACATAATCTGGACCTGATGAAAATCCATCAGTTGATAGCATGACTATCTATGGTTAGACACACACACACACACACACACACACACACACACACACACACACACACACACACACACACACACACACACACACACACACACACACCTTCAGAAACCCTCTCTCTCTTTCTGTCTGAGGGGGTGAAGAGTCAAATGAAGGGTTTTCTGCACCACTGAAGGAGAGAGAGAGAAAAAAACTCTGCAAAAAGTAGAACACACACACACACACACACACACACACACACACACACACACACACACACACACACACACACACACACACACACACACAAAGATCACATGGTGGAAACTCACTGCAGGGTCAGGTCATCTGAAATTAGAG